>JAJOZX010005117.1:0-265000 GCA_023014485.1 Bathynomus jamesi
AGCGGCAAAAGTATTGGTACGCCTCTGCCTTCAGGGTTGAGGTGGTCTCGCTATATATATATATATAATTAATATATAATTAATTAATGTAAAGAACGACGCTTGTGTAGAAGAGCGTTCCGCACAGATGAGGAGGGAGAACGAGCAAATGAAAAATGAGGTACCTCCCAGGAATCGAACCCGGATCATCCAATTGCCAGTCGGATATGCCAACCACTGCACCCCGATTAGTCAGTACTCATAATTCTCCTACATACGAGCGGAATCAAACGCCATACATACATACATATATATATATATATATATGATGAAGTGGCAGAGACGTTTTCAAATACTTTTGCGATGTTCCATTGACACAAACACAACCAAGATAACGTCACACATGTACGACGAAGATAACGTCACAGCGAGCAACTCTCTCAAGCATTCCTTTTGCTTCGAGCATCACACTCAACCACGTTATAAGGACTTCTCAAGCAGGACGCCGCCATCGCACCTCGACCTCTTTCTTCGAAAAACCAGTGACACGAGAGCTACCATCATGTAATCATCATTGTGCAAGCCCCATTTTGGCCTGGTGTCATTCACCTAACTTTATATAAGACCAATATTAATAACGCGCGAAGTAATGATTAAAGTCATTATTCAAGTACACATTTATTAATTTCAAATGGACTTGTATTCAAACAACCAACTTATATTTTGTCTCGCTCATAAATCATTTATTTCTGTTTAATAAAGTAAGGAAACTCATTCTATCAATCAACCTAATTAACACATTATTTGGTATGAAAGGACCTGGTGATCTGAGCTATCAATCAACAATCATAAGCAATCATAATTACCATTAACTTAACAATACTATTACTATCGTGCCAACATTCCGCTATATACTGTATAGTCTCGGGTATTCTTGTGGAAAGGGCTACGCTTCTATAACCACCATTAAGTAGCTACATAGGTATATACATTTCCAAAATGAAGGCGAATCGCAGTTTTTATGTAATTTTAAAGTATATTTATTTCTGCAAAATCAAGTCGATATTCTGAAAAGTTGCAATACTATAATCACACAACTCAGTCTGTGGCTATTTTTGCAGCCAATCAAAGATGCTGGAGACTTGTGACCAGTGGTGGGCACCGTTAACCAAAAGTTAACTTCGTTAACCGCTAATCCGTTAACCAAAAAGTTAACTTCGTTAACCGTTAATCATGTAACGGAAGTTACCGATAAACCGTTAACGTTAACTTTTATTATAAAAAAATGAAAAACAATACATATATATATATTTAATTTTCCCTCTTCTTCTCGTTCTCCATTTTGTCCATGAGATGCATGTTGCCCTTCATGAAAATTAGCATATCAAAGTTTTCATCAGACAGGGATGATCTCTTGGCCCTCAGGATGTCCTTGCCCATAGAGAACAAACGCTCCACTGCAGCACTGGAGGGGATGGCTGTGTTGAACTTGATGAACAAGTCCACCAACACTTGCTCACCCAAGAAGGCAGCATCTGTCAGCAAGTCCTTGGAGTTGGTCTCCAGCCAGGTCTTGACCAAGTTCTGGGCCTTGCCCTTGAGTGACCTGTGGCTTCTGCTGCTCTCTTTTGTCTGGATGACAATAAATAACTACCATATTTGGTAAGACACAAATTGTGGCGACGGAAACAAATATATCGCCTGATTTTGCACTGCGGAAATGGAAATTCGTTCATCACTATTAACAGTGGCGGATTAATTGCGCACCTGCTCAGCACTGAAAATAATAGAAACTTTAAACGTTTATTTATGAATTTTTTGGGTTAACGGACTTGAGTTAACGGAAGTTAAATGTAACGGAAGTTAATTAGTCCGATAATGATTTTCAAAGTTAACTTAAAAGTTAAATCGTTAACGAAAAAGTTAACTTCGTTAATTAACGATTAACGGATTAACGGATTAACGGTTTGTGCCCAGCTTTGCTTGTGACGTAATGACAACTGTTAAAAAGTTGTACAGTCGGAGACGTACTCAAAGCATTTAAAGTTAAAGTTTGTATAATTATTATTAATAATATATATTACTCCAGCTATCAAACATACTCGAGGCAAAACACTTAAAATTTAAAAATTCAACAATAATTCATTCGTAATTATTTTTTAAAATTGGTTAAATAAAAAATAGTGTCGAATACGCTTGCACTACTTCATTATTTTTTATTTTATTTATTTTTTTAATGCAGAAAGGAGGGGCCAAGGATGAATGCCCGACCCCCCCCCCCCCCCCCCACCAACCCCTATAGGAGAAGAAGAGAGCCAAACTCAAGGTACACGGTTTTCAAGATGCCTAGACACTCCGCGTTTGAAAGATTGGAAGTCATAGACAGTGGGAACTATGCATTGAGCAATGTCCGTTATAATAGCGATAGTAAAGAGGGAGTGTGGCAACATTGTGGCGAAGAGAGAGGGATTAAAGACAATCAGTAAGAGGGGGGGGGGAATTGATGAGACGAAAAGCCTTTGATTCCACCCGGTCAAATACGGTTGTGTGGGTTGAGCCACCCCATACATAAGAAACATACTCCATACAAGGGCGAACAAGACCCCTGTATAGAGACAGCAACTGAGCGGGGTTGAAGAAACTGCGGAGGCGGTACAGCACACCTAACCTCTTAGAAGTTGTTTTAGAAAGAGAGTATACGATCTTCCCAGGAAAGATCACGAGAAAAGGAAATGCCAAGAATGTTAAGAGAAGAAGGATTCAGTTGTGTGTTGTTGAAGGTAAGGGGATAGTCGTGTGGAAGATTGTGACGAGTAGACAGATGGAGGAACTGAGTTACTGAGGCACTGAAAGCCACAAGGTTTTTTCTGTTCCAATCAGAGATAGCAGAAAGGTCAGAGGTCAGGTGTATCATAGCCGTACTACGCGAATCATGGAGTGACTGTTGAGAGGAACACTTTGAGAAGCGGGTGGAGAAGTGAAGAGTGGAATCATCGGTATACGAGAGAATAGGACAGGAAGTGCAAATTAAAAGATTATATAATAAAAGGAAAAGAGTAGGTGACAGGACAGAACCCTGAGGAACACCACTGTTAATAGCTTTAGGAAAAGAACAGCGACCATCTACAACCGCAGCTATACAGTAGATCCGCCAGAAAGGAAATTAGAGTTGAAAGCACAGATAGAAGGATAGAAACCGCAGGAGGGAAGTTTCAAAATTAAAGATTTGTGCCAGATTCTATCAAAAGCTTTCGATATGTCTCGCGCAATAGCAAAAGTTTCACCGAAATCCCTAAAGGAGGATGACCAAGTCAGAGAGATATGCAAGATCGCCAATCGAGCGTCCCTTGCAGAACCCATACTGACGATCTGAAAGAAGATTGTGAGGAGAGAGGTATTTTAGAATCTTCCTATTAAGGATAGAGTAAAAACTTTGGAAAGGCAAGAAATCAAAGAAATTGGACAATAGTTGGAGGGTTGAGACCGGTCACCCTTCTATGAGTGAAAGCTGAATGAAAGCGAACTTCCAGCAGGAAGGAAAAGTACCAGACGAGAGACAAAGACGAAAGAGTTTGCAGAGGCAAAGTGTCAGCACTGAAGCACAGTTCTTAAGAACAACAGGAACATCATCATCAGGACAGTAGTCTTCCTTGGGTTGAGCCCAGATAGGGCAGAAAGAACATCTTTAGAAGAGATTCTAATTTCAGATATACTAAATTTGACAAGCTTTTTAAATTCTTATCGGGGGAGTTTGGGGGAGGATAAGATTCCTCTTCAATCAATTATGACGTTCCTAAATTTTGAGTTATTTTTTTCACTCGGTTTATTTCATTGAAGAACTTTCATTTCACAATATACAGTACTTAATATTGATGGGAGTAGCAGGAGAGTTTTACGGATTAATGCATAGTTCAGTAGGCAACCAATCTATAAAAAAAACTATATATAGTTATGGTTGATTGCTGTCAACCTCATCCAGTGAAAATTTCCGCCAGATATTGGTGCAGAGTTGCAGACGGCAAAAACCCTACATCTTTTCGTTAAAAAGTTGTGTTCGTGGAGGTCTTCAAAAGATCTCGTTAAGTAGTTTTTATTTTGGTTAATAAATTTATTTGCCTTTGGTATTTAACGCTGCTTAATGGTACAAAAAGGAAATTACCATACTTTATTATTTTGTTGGACCTCGCTTCTGGTTGTAGGGCGCGCGGCTGCCAATCGCGCCTCTCTTTCGATGTACGCGATGGGGTTTCGAAAGGAGTTTAATTTAGGTAATTCACTCTGCTTAAATACCTGAAGGAATAGGCCTATCCTTTTGTGTTATTGGGTTTTCACTCATAACTTGTACGAAGATTAAGCACGTCTTCCTTGCCTAAAGCATTGCTTGTAACCATGCAGCTCTGAGATGAGCTAATATAAATTCCTTTGTCTTAAACTTTCGCTTACTTTACAGTCCCCAGACGTCTAATTTTTGTGCGTTCATTATTTCTTCAAGTAATTTTCATGAGTCAGCGATGGAAAATTTTGATATGAAATAATACGTTCTTGTTGTTGTTATGTGGGCCCAATGCTTACATACTGGGTTTTATGTATGGCAATTATTTCCATTCCCAATAGGCTTTGTCGCCAATCCCGTGGCAATTTTGTAGCTATTTAATTCAATAAGTTAATAATTTGTATTTAATTATGAAATAAAGGTACCATATACGATACCATATTATAGGCATGTATAGTTTTTCCATACAATCCTTCAAGTCCTGGTTCAACCTTTTTATGGATCTTTAAAAGTAGGGACTAAAAAAACGCGGGATCAGTTTCATATAGACTGATTTCCATACGCACTGCTTTGAAGCGGCAAGTAATCATAATCCAACTGTTTCTACCTGGAACATAAGAAAGTAGAGTTATCCATGGCCTCACATCTCTACACGAGCGGTACTTACTCTCTCGTGTGTTAAGTAGAAACACTGTTGGATCGTGATTACTTGCAGCTTCAAAGCATTGGCTAAATTCTGACGTTTATTGCGGTTCTCTTAACATCGATTTCCATACCTGTCGAGACATTTTTCTGTATACGCTAGGCCGGGTCGAAAAGAGGTCAAGGTCAAGATTTTGCTTAGGTACATATTGTGAGGTTGATCATTTTGTAACAGTAGTATCCACACCAAAAATCAAGGCTGTGGGACCTTCGCTAACCCCCCGTACCGATACTCACTTTTTTTCCATATGAATTTGTATGGAAAATAGGCCAAAAATCGAAAATCGTAAAAATGGATCCTAAATATTTTTTTTGCTTTCGGATGGCCAAAATCGGGTTCCCCGGCACGAATTACATCAGAATAGACGATTCACCAACTTTTTTTGCGATCGGGGGGGTAGGGTCTTAAATCCGGTGCTGACTCATAGCACCGGATATAAGACCTAATATTACATTATTTTTTTTCTCTCCAGATTCCTATTTAGGTACCTAGAATGTTAAAAGTTTGTATTAAAATACGTTATTTAATTTTAAAATATCAGTAATAAATAAAATATAGTTAAAATCTTATTAAATTAAATTATGGCTACTAGAAAAAGAAGCCACAATGCAGCCTTCGGATATCCAGAAAAATTTTCATCTGCCATGACGCCATCAAAAGCTGATGTTGTAAGGCACTTCCATTTTATTGTCAAAGAGGAAGAATCTAGAGCACAGGGTAAAATAAGTAAAATGATTGCTATAACGTAGTAGTTCAAGATATAAAAGAAATTTGGCAAAAATTTTCTTTCCCAACAATTGATACAAAGGGAATTTATGTTAGAGTTACTAGACTTATAGAAGATGCTGATAAGTTAACTAAATGCCCTATGATAAAAAGAAATGAAAATATTATAAAAAATTAAAGAAAATGACGAGATGTTTGACATATCTCCATGCCACTGTTATGATAAAGGCATAAGGGATAGAAAACTTTGTAGGTGTGAACATAAAATACCTATTATACAGGGTGTCCCAAAAGTCTCCATACATAGGGAAAATTAGCACTTTGTTGCAAAATGTCTCCCAAGTCTCAATAGATAGCTAATATTTTGTTGTTTTTTTCAGATACTCTTTAAGAATGCCTTTGTCAAAAGAAGAACGTATTGCAATCATTCTCATGGCTGGATCGGGAAGCTGTCGCAAGGTTGCAATGAACTTCAACAGGAAACATGGCAAGCACATCACACACGACACTGTTGCCAAACTTACACCAAATGTGTTAACACGAGTTCACCATGAGTGGGAGAGACGCATCCGTGTGTGTTTACAAAGAAATGGCAATCATGTTGAGAATGTTTTGTAAATAAAGTTACATTTTGCTAAAAAGTGCTAATTTTCCCTATGTATGGAGACTTTTGGGACACCCTGTAGAATGGGAAGTTTTTATTGGTCAAAAAAGAAAGAAAAAACCAGTTAGGAAAAATTGCTAAAAAAAATACTTCAAGTAATTTGAGAAAGTTGGGCAAAATCCAAAAAGCACAGGAAAGGGAAAAGAAATCAAAAGAAAAATTAAGAGAAGCAAGGGAATTTGCATCATCAGAAGTGATAGATGATAATGAAAATGAAGATGTCGAGTTTCAAGACAGAGAGGACTTAGATTATGAAGAAGACTTAGAATTAATAGAAAATTTTCAAAATAGATATACCTATGAAAATTTGCCAAAACTTCAGAATGAGCAATTGCTTCAGATTAGAAGTAAACCTCTAGAAATACTAGATTTTCCATGTCACAGCCAAAGCGTTGAACGGGGGTGTGAACTTAGTAACTAAATCTAGCCAGGAAAGAATTGGTTATATTAATCGGCATAAATTTATTTTAAATACTTTAGAGTCTAGAAAAGAACTGCCCACTTTTGAGTGGAAAGGTCAATGGAAGGAATAAAAAAACATTAGTTTTAGGTCAAAAATTTTATTGAATTTCTCTCTCTCAATTTCTACCAATAATAGCTAAAAATTTATGTACTAAATTTTTTTTTCATGCGTTTTTGTATTTTTAAATTTTTTTTTCATTAAAAAATAAATATAGCTGTTCTATAAGCGAACTTTTGTAATAATAAAAAAATTTCGAAGTAAATCGCAAATTATCTCAAATTTTATGAATTTTCTGAAAAGACTGAAACCGGTAGGAAGGGGTAGGGGGGTCCTCAGAATTCAAAAATATTTTACCAGTGTGTTACTCTGATTTAACCACCTCACACTGTACCTAAGAAATAAAAAATTTCGACCCGGCCTAGCACTATACACTCTTCGACTGTATTTTCTGATTAATACCATCCTTTTAATCCTTAACTGTAACTTCTGATATGTTAAATGTTTTTTATTATTATTATTGACACAATTTTATATTTGACATTAGATTTGGGAACACTTTCGTCCTTTAAAACTTCGGAAATCGTGTTGCAGTTGGGTTAATGCGCGTATCAAGTGTAGTAATGCTTAGTTAAGAATATTAATTTCTGTTTAATTAAATAAGATAATGTTTAATATAAATTTACTAAAAATTGTGATGATTACGATAAACCATGTTTGTTAGTTTTAAATTGTTTAAAATGGGTACAGTTGGTAGTCCTGAACATGGGCCCAAAAGAGCGGACTACCCATGAGGGAGCCAGTCTTCTAGGCAACGCGTTACGCGTAGGTTGACGAAATGTAACGTAAAATTTAATTAAGTGGTTGTGCCCCTCTCCGACCTAAATTATTATAATAGAAATTTCATACTCGCATCCCCCTAATTAACTAAACTATTTTCGGAATTAATAGTGTTAACAAGCGTTGAAAAAGAGTTAATATACCCCCCCTTCCCCTTGTTTTATAACGGTCTTTCAGAGTCAGGTATAGGCGCGCTACCATGATATTTATACGATACGGCAAAAAGAGTGTAGAGAAACAAAGTGATAAATGAAAGAAAGAGCCGATAGAGAATAAATAGAGATATAGTAAAGTAGAAAGAAGCGTAAATAATGAAGAGAAAGTAAATTAATAAAGACGAACACTACATCTGGTGGCGAGCGGTGGTCTTACATCATATTTTGTGAGGCTTACCCACGTGCTAGTATTTCGATTAAAATTCTTAAAACCCGGTATAATAACCAATAGCGTTAATGAATATTTTATTTCGATTATTAAAATATCTAAATGCAAAGTTGATCTCGTTTGCAGGCAAATTTTGAAATTCATTCCTTAAAATTTCATTGTAAATAAAATTTAAAAATGGCGCATCGCCTTCGACATACTTTTAGCGTCCCTGACAAACTTCGCGCCTAAAAATTTAATTTTTTATTTTTTTTCTTTTCGTGGGAGTTCGTTGGATTCTGAAATGTTCCCTTTGTCCCATTTTGCATCGTCCAGTTCCGTTGCTTTTCGTTTGTCCGACTCAATATTGCGAGTCATTATTACGTTAAATTTCGTTCATTCGGTTGGAGAGGATATAGTTTTGAACATTATCGTGCTGCCTGAAGATTCAATTTTTCTTTTTTTTTCGTCTCTTCCACTGTATGCCTCTTTCAGCTTACTTTTTACTTTTTGTTTAAAACTTTTGGAATTAGTAGTAATTGTAATATAATAATAACGATTAATATAGAAAAGATTTGTACGTGTCAAGTATGTTAGTTTAAATACAGTGATACACATTTTATATGGTCCTTTCAAAATGTTTTAGCGAAAATGTGAGAAATTTTCTGGGTTTCATTAGCAGATTTTTTATTATATTTCGATTGCCTGTATATAATAATAGGATTATTTTGTTTATATAGATTTACGGGCTTTTTGCTTCGCGCTATATAGGTTAAGTTACAGTTAATTGACAGTCGAAAGGTAATCTTAAACATATTAAATTTGTCAGATTATAAGTCGCCGTATAGGATTGTGTTAAATTTCAAAATAAGCAGAATTCATTTAACTAAAATAGAGAAATTTTGTTGTAAATTTTTTTATGTTTTTTTTTGGATTTTTTATATACTCATTAATTATATACTTACTTATTAACTAATACGTATTTATTAGTTATATATATAATTACATATATTTATATACTCAAACTTTGGTAGGTAAGCTGATTATTTTTTTTTCTCCTCTGTTTCTTTCGTTCATTTCACGACAATTCCGACGGTATGTCTATTGAGTAGTAAATTTTTAGTTATTTAACAAAATTTTAATTGGTTTAACATAAATAATAATAGAATTTTCTTTAATAAGCACAAATGTTATGCATAAAATTTTAAATTGTTCTTTCCGCGCATAACATTGAATTTATTAATTATAGGCCTAAAAGTGCGCAGTAAAGTTTGTTTATTTTGGGAACCTATGTGAGTTAAGATATACATATTTCATTAAATCTCGATATTATAATTTTTTTTTGAATTACAGAAATTTGTGTAGGAAATTCTTTTCATATATTTTCTTTACGTTTTATAAATTCATTCAATAATCAATTTTATTGGTACAGGTAGGCCGATTTTTCTTTTTCTTTCCAGTTCAATGACAATGGTAAAATTTTTAGTTCAAATTTAAATTGTATTCTAAAAAGGATGTTTTAATTTGATATTTTAAATTGGGTATTAGAAATGAAAAATGTCTTTTTTAGTTCGAGCGTTTGCATGGAAAATATTACGAAATTATGTTAGGATATAATGCAAGTTCATTCGGTTACGTAAGGATATTTGTATAGAGGTTCGCTTACAAACAAAGCGACCGCTCTTAATTATGCAATGTGTTGTTTTTGTTTACAGTGGATTGCGTGTATTTTTAATTGCATATGATCTATTCTTATTTAGTATAATTATGCAAATTTTTAGTTTCAGTTGGAAACGATAAATTACTGAGATTTTTGTGATTTGCAAACCATACTGGGGTTTCTGTTGAAGGAGAGAGTTGTTTTGAAAAAACTATATAGGGCTATGGGTTGATTGCCTGTGCCCTCATCCGCTGAAAATTTCCAGCAGATTTCAGTGGAGGGTTACCGACAAAAGCCCTATGCTTTTTCGTTAGAGAGTTATGAATATGTAGGTTTTAAAGGACCTTTTTATATTTAAGTGATTACGGTAATTCTAGCGTCGGGATTTGCGCGACGTACAGTATACTAGAATGAAAATAATTGCCTCACCTTATTTTTGTTGGGTCTTTGTTTGCTTCGATGTAGGGCGTTACGATCATTTTCGGTGTAGGGCCGCCACGATGGAGTTACGCGGCGAATTTACTTAAGGTAATTAATATAGGCAGTCACTATATAAACCCCTGAAGGAATAGGCCTATCCTTTTTAGTCATTAGGTTTTATATTATAAGGAATTCACTCAGAACTAGAGGGGGGACAAAGACATCCTCCCAGTTTAAAGCTTCGCTGTAACATAAACAGCCCTGAGAGCCGTTCCTTGGTTCTGGTGTATTATTTGCCGAACTAGCATATTTTGTTGTGTCTACTCCTTTTGGTAGACTAAACAATAAATTGGGTTTTCTTGTTGCTATGTGGGCTGATTCATACATACAGGTTCTTTGTACGTATGGCAATTCAATTATTTCATTCCCAATAGGCTATGTCGCCAATCCCGAGGCAATTTTGTATAGATATTTAATTCAATTAATTAATAATTTATATTTAATTATGAAATAAATGTACCACATATGATACCATGTTGTGAGTGCGTATAGTTTTTCCATATACTGGGGGGGGCCGGAGAAAAATTTGTATGTTATAGATCAAAATTTTTTGAAACTGTGTAAAACATGTGAAATGGATCAAAAGAATGAAGTAGAAATTTAGGAGAGAGAGGTTACTCAAGACCTATTCAAATATGAAAGTTCAAGAGGCCAACTTCTCAAGTTTAGTTAAAGTTATGTCAATCAGTTTGACTCCCTTTAGGTATAGGAAATTTATGGGATTAAAGTAAAGTTATTAAGCATTTTAACTTTGCTCAGTTTGTGTAAGTTTTATAAGTCACCAGTCTTAATTTTTTCTTGTAAAAGTTTTCTGGCTTTCAAAGCAGTCTTTCTTTGAGGCCTGTCTGGTTTAGTCTGAGTTACATCAGGCACATTGAGAGATTCCTCCCCAATAGTATCCTGATCCATCCTTTGGGGTAATGGTTCTAATTTAGCCCCACACTCCAAAGGATATAGTAATGTGATATCTCTGGTGGTTTCACCAGTTGCTGTTTTCAGTTTTACAACCCTGGTAACTTCGTCTTCACCAGTTTTGAGTTCCAAGACTTTTCCCATTGACCAATGTTGTCTTGGTGTCTTGTCATGTATCAACACAATGTCCCCAATTTTGACTGAATCATTCCAACTTTGTTTTGTTAATTGTTTATGTCTTTCTCTAAGACTTGTTAAGTATTCTTCTCTCCATTTTGTTATAAATTGAGTCTTGATTTGTGTCAAATGTTGGTATTTTGTGTTGAGTTCTTTGTGTCCTATTTCCCAATCTGGATCCTCTGTACTGTTATGTTCAGATTCTGGTAACATGTTTACTGTTTCTCCCTTAATTAGGTGGTTTGGTGTGAGAGGTTCTGGCTCATTAATACCATCTCCCACATAAGTTAATGGTCTGTTGTTGACAACATTTTCAATTTCTGACAGAATAGTCATGAGTTCAAAAAGTTGTAGATGTTTTGTCCCAATAGTCTTTTTAAGGCAGTTCTTTACAGTTTGTATGTTTCTTTCCCAAATTGAACCATACCATGGTGTATTAACAGGAATGTACTTCCAGGTTATGTTGTGTTTGGTTAAATGAGTTTGTACTGTTTCACTGTCACAAATCTGATGAATAATTCTTTCACCAGATTTGAAGTATGTGGCATTGTCTGACCATATAGTTTTGGGTACAGAATTGTGTGCACAAAATCGTCTGAAAGCAGCAATAAAAGCTTCTGCTGTCAGATCTTCTACTATGTCTAGACATATGGCACGTGTGGCAGCACAGGTGAAGAGTACAATGTACACTTTGTATTCCTTTGAATCCATTTTGTCTCCAAAACTCACATTTACCGCTCCAGTGTAGTCAATACCCGTGGTTTCAAATGGCCGAGTAAATGTTACTCGTTCCACAGGTAGGTCTGGAGGGCTTGGGGTCTTAAAGGGTCGTGAATGGATACGTTTACAAGGAATGCATGTGTTTAAAATTTTCTTTGTTTCAGTTCTACCCTTTGGTAGCCAGTAAGTTTTTCTCAGCTCTGTCAGGGTTTGTGGGACTCCCATGTGGTGTATTTTGTTGTGGGTATCCCTGATGATGAGTTTTGTGAAGTGATTTCTCCTTGGAAGAAGAATTGGGTGCTTAGAGTTGTAAGTCAAAGTTGACTTGTTAAGCCTTCCTTTACACCTTATCAGACCCTCTGTATCCAGGTACAGATTTAGATCCATGACAAGTGAAGGAATACCTTTGTTTAATGTGCTACTGGACCTAAGATACTTCAACTCCTTGTCAAATTCTGAAGCTTGTATCTGTTTGAGCCAGTATTTTGTTGCAGTTTCTGTTAAGTTAGAAAAGGCTTTCTGAGGACAGTGTTTGAGAAGGTAGCTATTGACAAACTTGCAGCAATAGACTGTAATTCTCAAGAGTTTGTTGAGGTCTGAATAAAGGTGATAGTCAAATATAGGTTTGTCCTCAGTGATCTTTTCAGTTGTTGTAGAGTTGAGTGTGAGGTTAACTACTTTGGCTGGCCAAAGATCCTCACATGTTAGCCATTCGGGCCCTTCATACCAGATTTTATTTGTTTTCAACAGCTTGTAAGAGAGCCCTCTTGTCAAAAAGTCTGCAGGATTCTCTTTTGTTTTTATGTACCTAAATTTGATACCAAGGTTTGTGTTTGCAGTTTTGATTTCTGTTAGTCTGTTTTTCACAAATATGTTTTTGCAAGAAGTTGTATCTGTGTTGGTCACCCATGTTAGACAAATTTGACTGTCTGTCCTTAAGTAAATGTTTGTTATGTCAACTTCTTTATACACTTGTGAAAGAAAGTTTGCTGTTTTAACTCCCAATGAGACAGCTAATAATTCAAGTTGTGGTACAGTTTTCTTTTGGTTTAAGGGTGCCACTTTTGCCTTTGAATAAACCAAGTTACTTTCATTTTCACTTGTTAAATAGGCACAACACCCGTAAGCTTGTGTGCTGGCATCTGTAAAAATGTGTAGTGTTTGCGATTTCAATCTGTAGCCAGCACATCTTGGTACGTAGATGTCTTGAACTTTGTTCAAGTCTGTGGCTAATTTTTTCCAATGAAGTTGGTCTTCCACTGAAAGTGGTTCATCCCAATCAATTTTCTTTTTCCATAAGTCTTGCAAAAGGTTTTGGATCTTATGGTTGCTGGTAAATATAATCCAATGGGGTCGAAAATTTTGGATGATTCTGAAAGCACTTGTCTTTTTGTATCGGCATTTGGATTTAAGTTATAACTCTTTGTGCAAAGAGTGTCATCGTGTTCGGAATTCTGTTTTAAAAACCAAAGCATTCCAAGTGTTTTCGTGTAATTGTTTGGTTCAATGTTCCCATTGTTGTCTTTTGTTATTTGTTCATTTAATTTAGGAGAATTAGAAAGAGTTTGTACTGTATTCAAACCTCCTACCACTTCAGACTAGTCAATACCCGTAGTTTTAGTGGAGTAAATTTACTCCTCCACAGGTAGATCTGGAGGGCTTGGGGCTTTGAATCCTGTACTGTTTTTGTGTTGTTTGGCCTATGGCCAAGGGAGGCCACAAGACCCTTTTTGTTTGGTCTCTGGCCAAAGGAGGCCACAAGACCCTTGTTGTTTGGTCTCTGGCCAAGGGAGGCCACAAGACCAATGTTGTTTGGTCTCTGGCCAAGGGAGGCCACAAGACCAATGTTGTTTGGTCTCTGGCCAAGGGAGGCCACAAGACCCTTGTTGTTTGGCTATGGCCAAGGAGGCCACAAGCCCTTGATGAATGTTGGGCTATGGCCAAGTAGGCCATCAGCCCTTGATGAATTGTTGGGCTATGGCCAAGGTAGGCCATCAGCCCTTTGATGAATTTGTTGGGCTATGGCCAAGGTAGGCCAAGCCCTTTGATGAATTTGTTGGGCTATGGCCAAGGTAGGCCATCAGCCCTTTGATGAATTTGTTGGGCTATGGCCAAGGTAGGCCATCAGCCCTTTGATGAATTTGTTGGGCTATGGCCAAGGTAGGCCATCAGCCCTTTGATGAATTTGTTGGGCTATGGCCAAAGGAGGCCACAAGACCCCTGTAGTTTGGGCTGTGGCCAAGGGAGGCCACAAAACCCCTGTAGTTTGGGCTGTGGCCACGGGAGGCCACAAGACCCCTGTAGTTTGGGCTGTGGCCAAAGGACCCCTGTAGTTTGGGCTGTGGCCAAAGGACCCCTGTAGTTTGGGCTGTGGCCAAAGGACCCCTGTAGTTTGGGCTGTGGACAAAAGACCCCTGTAGTTTGGGCTGTGGACAAAAGACCCCTGTAGTTTGGGCTGTGGCCACGGGAGGCCACAAGACCCCTGTAGTTTGGGCTGTGGCCAAAAGAGGTTTGGGTTGTGGCCAAGGGAGGCCACAAGCCCCTTCTTGTTGGGCTATGGCCAAGGTAGGCCATCAACCCGTTTGGAGTAGAGTAGTTTGTTTGTACGTGTCACTGTCTAACCATATAATTTTTGGCACAAAATTATGTGCACAGAATCAGAGCGCAGCAATAAAAGCTTTTACTCTCCGATCCTTGGTTATGTTTAGACAGGTGGTTGTGTTTGAGACACATTGAAAGAGTAGTGTGTGTGTGTGTGTGTGTGTGTGTGTGTGGTGTGTGTGTGTGTGTGTGTTTGTCATTCCTCCGAATCCAGTTGGTCTTCAAAACTTGGATTCACCACTCCAATGAAATTAATACCCGTAGTTGAATGAGTAAATGTTGTATATCCTACAGGTAGGTCTGGAAGGTTTGGGGTTTTGAAGGAATCCAATCTGTTTGCAAGGAATGTATGTGTCTGTTAATGAAATCTGTTGTGTTTCTTCTTTTAAAAAGAAGAATTGGATGTTTGAAGTCGTATGTATATATTTATATACTGTACCGTACGTATGTGTGTAAATGTGTATTTTTTTGTTATAGGGTTTATATTTTGGGTTTTGGATTAGGTTAATCAATTTGGCTGAGTAAGACCCTCAAACGTTGCATTTGAGACCCTTATATCAAGCCTTGTCTGTAATAGGTTGTGCCTATATGTCAAATAGGACTTCGGAATAGGTTGGGCCTATATGTCAAATAGGACTTGTATGCCTATATGTCAAATAGGACTTCGGAATAGGTTGGGCCTATATGTCAAATAGGACTTGGGAATAGGTTGGGCCTATATGTCAAATAGGACTTGGAATAGGTTGGGCCTATTGTCAAATAGGACTTGAATAGGTTGGGCCTATATGTCAAATAGGACTTGAATAGGTTGGGCCTATATGTCAAATAGGACTTGGTATGCCTATATGTCAAATAGGAATTGGAATATGTTGGGCCTATATGTCAAATAGGACTTCGAATAGGTAATAGGTTGGGCCTATATCAAATAGGACTTGAAATAGGTGTTAGGTGGGTGTAGGTTTTAATTTGTGCAATTGCTTTAGGTCTTTGTGATGTTACAGTTCGAGTCGAATTTTGTGATGTTGCAGGTTTGAGTCGAATTTTGTGATGTTACAGGTCTGAGTCGAATTTTGTGATGTTACAGTTCGAGTCGAATTTTGTGATGTTAATTAAGTTAAATTGCTGAAATAAATTTTATAACCTACACCACAGGTTCAATTATAAATTTAGTGTTTTAATTAGGATAGGCCTTGAGTGTAAAGAGTAAGGCCTACTTTAAGAGGTAGGCCTATTATGTAAGGTAAAGTTAGATGGGCCTACTAAATAGGCCTATCTGTTGGGCCTATTATTTTATAGGACCTCAAATGAGTTAAGCCTGTTAAATTAACAAGGCTTAGTTTTGAATTTGAAGAGTAGGACCTATTAAATAGGCTTAATGTTGCGGGCCTATTATTTTTAGGACCTAAAATAAGTTATGCCTGTTAAATGAACAAGCCTTTGTTTTCGATTAGTGTAAAGGTAAAGGAATCGGTTCCCAGTTGCTTAGGCCACTATATGAAAAAACTATAGTGGGGTTATGGTTGAAATTAGGGTTAGGCCTACTGAGTTAAGCCTAGCCACTACGTGTGTCAGTGTAAATTTTAGAGGGGTTAGTTCCCCTTCACAGGGCCACCATTTGAAAAACTATATAGGGCTATGGGTTGATTGCCTGTGCCCTCATCCGCTGAAATTTCCAGCAGATTTCAGTGGAGGGTTACCGACAAAAGCCCTATGCTTTTTCGTTAGAGAGTTATGAATATGTAGGTGTTTAAAGGACCTTTTTATATTTAAGTGATTACGGTAATTCTAGCGTCGGGATTTGCGCGACGTACAGTATACTAGAATGAAAATAATTTGCCTCACCTTATTTTTGTTGGGTCTTTGTTTGTTTCGATGTAGGGCGTTACGATCATTTTCGGTGTAGGGCCGCCACGATGGAGTCGACGCGGCGAATTTACTTAAGGTAATTAATATAGGCAGTCACTATATAAACCCCTGAAGGAATAGGCCTATCCTTTTTTAGTCATTAGGTTTTAAATTATAAGGAATTCACTCAGAACTAGAGGGGGGACAAAGACATCCTCCCAGTTTAAAGCTTCGCTGTAACATAAACAGCCCTGAGAGCCGTTCCTTGGTTCTGGTGTATTATTTGCCGAACTAGCATGATTTTGTTGTGTCTACTACCTTTTGGTAGACTAAATAATAAATTGGGTTTTCTTGTTGCTATGTGGGGCTGATTCATACGTACAGGTTCTTT
The DNA here is from genome assembly GCA_023014485.1 of Bathynomus jamesi. Taxonomy (NCBI): domain Eukaryota; kingdom Metazoa; phylum Arthropoda; class Malacostraca; order Isopoda; family Cirolanidae; genus Bathynomus; species Bathynomus jamesi. The sequence goes on from JAJOZX010005117.1 coordinate 16,795, forward strand.
GTACGTATGGCAATTCAATTATTTCATTCCCAATAGGCTATGTCGCCAATCCCGAGGCAATTTTGTATAGATATTTAATTCAATTAATTAATAATTTATATTTAATTATGAAATAAATGTACCACATATGATACCATGTTGTGAGTGCGTATAGTTTTTCCATAGTTGTATCTCAGATGTAATATGCTAATTGCGAGATCAATTCGTATGAAATTTGACGTTTCAAGTTGGAATTACTGTATTAAAATAATTTTTGGTAGTAATATTTAATTTTTTTTTACTTTTTAATAACTGTTTAGAAAATTATTATTGTTTAAACCTTCAGTCGGAGTTAACTAGTGCATTTGAAACATTGACTCGTGTACACTCGGAAATGGAGCCTTCTAGTTAGCCAGTAACGTTTTTGTGGCGTCTGTGTGCTCCTCCTCAAAGCAAGAGGGTTCATGGATTGTCAGAGAATGGATGACATGAAGTTTCTGGGTTCATTTTTGTCTTTTGTATTTAGAGGTATTGAGGTGATTTCTGACGATAGTTTGAACAATGATAATCCTTAAATTATACTAACAGTTACTATGTATGGGCGCTTTTATATTTATACTGTACAATTTTTTTCGAGCGTTTTGTGACTTTTTTTATCTTTGCTGTAACTGCCATAAGTGACCTTATTGGTAGCTAGATTTGATTAAAATTTTTGCGAAATTTTGAGATGTGTAATTTTTTTTTCTTTCCGTGAATTTGGCCAGAGCAAATGTGTAGTTAGTATTTCGAAGTGAACTGTCGAGAAAATTCGATAAATTAAAAATGAAATGATAAGCAGTACAGAAACGTTTCGAATAAACTTTTTTTTTCAAATTGCAAAGGCTCGGTTTGGGAGTCAACTAAGTTGAATCCGAGTTCCATCAAGTGAGTTTAGTCGACCGGATAGGTGATCGATCACCAATGAGAGAAAGAAAGAGAAACCAAATGGCGCATGGACTTGGCGCAGGATGGTTTCGGAAGAGAAGAGACAGAAGAGAGGAACCGAATGCGCATGGACTTGGCGCAGGACAATTTCGGAAGAGAAGAGTGTAGTAATGCTTAGTTAAGAATATTAAATTTTGTTTAATTAAATAAGATAATGTTTAATGTAAATCATTTACTAATAATTATGAAACTAATTGTTTAAAATGGGTAGGGTTGGTAATACTGAATAGGCTTTGAGAGTGGACTACCCTATAACGGTTTTCAGTCTTGAGGCGGACGCGATACGCGTTAGATTTAGAACCATGTGATCTTAAAGTCAAATTGTTTTGTGCCCTCTCCGACCTAAATATATTTTGTAATATTTCATACTCGCATATCCCCTAATTAACTAAACCAATTTCGAAATTAATAAAACGTAATAAGTGTTAATGAGTGTTAATATACCTTCCCCCGTCCCTCTGCTTTCCAACGGTCTTTTAGAGTCAGAACTCGGCGTCGCTACCGGAATAATTATACTGCACGGCGAAAATGAGTAACGAGAGTGTACAGTTAAATGAAATAAAGAGCAATAGAGATATAGTAAAGTAGGAAGAAGCGTAAATAAATAATGAAGAAAATAAATAATAAAACGTATCACTACAAGAGAAATTTACGTGTGCAGGGTCTTGGCACACGAAAGTTTCGATCGAAGATGGTCTACTGGTATTTTTCGGGCAGTAGCTGGTCACGCTGCTCGAATGCTTCGCTAAATGTGTGTCAGCGCGCGGTAGACAAGCCACGAGAGCTTGAACGGGTGCCTACGACTGTACTGTCCATACAGACATACAGTAGGTTCGTTGGGAAACGGCCTACGGCGGAGTCATCGTTTGATTGTTGCCAGTAGAAGAGTCTTTCAACTGGACGTAGGAAGAGCAGCGTTCACCGACAAAAGTGGAGATGAGACAAGGCGAGTTTCTTCATCGACTTCTAGAATTGCAAATTCCGTCCAATTCCAGCGCGTGGTCCCGCTTTCAGATATCTCCCCCCCTGATCCTTTTAGAATTGGACGTCTCTCGTTTTTTTTTTTCGCCATTGGAGAGAGCGGAACCATTATAGCGTGCTGCCCTGTTGCATGTTGATTGATGCAATCCCTTGCATTCTAGCGAAGTGAGCAGGAGAGCTGCGATTGAAAATTGAAATCCGTTGTCAGCGTGCGGAGTGTCATCTAAACAACGTCCAGCAAATTGATGTACTGAGTATTATGTAATAAAATTAAAAGTGAAAGGGTGCGATTATTGCCCATAATTGTTGTGTTTTTCGTGAAATAGTATGTGCGCTCTTGGTCAGTATTTTATGTAAACTTTTTCTTATATTTTTTCTGTTGCCCTGATAGTAACTGTATAACTATACAAATAATTGTTTCAAATGTAAAGCGATCGTTGATGAGAAATCGCGGGAATAGATTGTGAACTTGGGATTTGTGTAGCCACTGTAAGAAAATTTTCTGTTATTTTTTTTGGCATGTATAGATTAGTTACAGGTTGTAATTTAATTATTAGAGTGAAATATTATTTTATGCAAATGTGAAAATTATAAAGTTTTCGGTTTTTATAATATGATAATATATGTATGGAATTTGTCATCCTAATTATTTCTTGTCTATCTCTCTGAATCCCCCTAATTAACTAAACTATTTTCGGAATTAATAAAGTGTTAACAAGCGTTGAAAAAGAGTGTTAATATACCCCCCCTTCCCCCTTTGTTTTAAACGGTCTTTCAGAGCCAGGTATAGGCGCGCTACCATGATATTTATACGATACGGCAAAAAGAGTGTAGAGAAACAAAGTGATAAATGAAAGAAAGAGCCGATAGAGAATAAATAGAGATATAGTAAAGTAGAAAGAAGCGTAAATAATGGAGAGAAAGTAAATTAATAAAGACGAACACTACATCTGGTGGCGATCGCTACACAAGTGAATGAATCAGTTAAGTTTTCCCCATTTGTAAAATGGGTAACATAGTTATTATTACCTTCACCGAAGCTCTTTAATTTTCTTATACTTTTTAGTTCTTGGTTTTGAATGATTTCCTATTACAATGCAAAAGAGCGCAACCTCCTTTTAAAAATAATGCTATCTTCAATGAAGAATTTACTTTAAATCCTTTAACCCGTTTCTGTTCCTACATTTAACGTATGAATAAATTTAAAACTACTTTCTGCTTTCATTTTAATTTCAATATATTTAACAGAGAGGAATTAGAATTAGAGATGCCACGTTTTCCAATTACAAACAAGTATAAAAGTAACAACAGTTGCATTGTATTTAAATGTACTTTAACTTTCCCTACATAAAAGAAAGAAAATGTGTGTACTTTCATGAAAACTAACTCCTCTCATGCAAAATAAATAAATAAATAAAAAAATAAAAAAATAATATACACACTGTACACACACACACACACACTTTCTTGAAAAATATAAATATTCCTTAAGTATTCCATTGAATAACTAATTCCGAACCTATATTAAGTAATTAAATTTAGACTTCGAATAACGATCCTACAGCCATTAAAAGTGAAGATAATCATGACTAATACTGTAGTGAAATAACAATCGCGAGCATTCAAGTAAATACTTCAAATCACTTTAACTCTTAGCGTTTCCTTAAACTTCTTCACTCTCCACTTGTTTCTTTTTTCTTCGAGGGGAAGGCATCCTAAAAGTAAACATAATTAAACGTAATCAGAAATTTTCACTCACGAAAACAAAGAAATTAACCTCTATAAATTATGTTCTTCATCTGGTGCGAATCATAAACCTAATTTTGGTCGAGAAGCTTGTTTTTCAGTAAAACAGTCTTAAATTAGTGCTGCCTTACCATAATTTTTTTTTTTTTTTTATGCAAGAAGGAGGGGCCAAGGGCGAATGTCCGCAAAAACGCCCCCACCCCCGACCCCATCCATAGAAGAAGAGAGCCAAAATCAAGGTACACGGTTTTCGATATGCCTAGACAATGTTTAAAAGATTGGAGGTCATAGACAGGGGGGGAAAGATGGACTGAGGAAGATTGTTCCAGAGTTTACCGGTTGTGTAAATGAAAGATTGAAAATACCGATTATCTTTTTGCGTTTGAGAGTTGGACAGAAAAGGAATGACAAAGTGTTGAAAGTCTGGTGGGGGTGCTCTCCTTAAAGGAGGAGGCACGCAGTTCGAGCATTCAGAAGAGCACTGTCCGTTATAATACATAGTATAATAGCGATAGGGAAGAAAAAGTGAGGCAACACTGCGGAGAAGAGAGGGATTAAAGACAGTAAGAGGCGGGGAACTGATGAGACGAAAAGCCTTTGATTCAACTCGGTCAAGTACGGCTGTGTGGGTTGAGCCACCCCATACATTAGAAGCATACTCCATACAGGGGCGAACGAGACCCCTGTACAGAGACAGCAACAACTAAGTGGGGGGGTGAAGAAACTGCGGAGGCGGTACAGCACACCTAACTTCTTGGCAGCTGTTTTGGAAAGAGAGTATATGTGATCTTTCCAGGAAAGATCATGAGAAAAGGAAATGCCAAGAATGTTAAGAGAAGAGGAAGGATTCAGTTGTGTGTCGTTGAAGGTAAGGGGATAGTCGTGTGGAAGATTGTGACAAGTAGACAGATGGAGGAACTGAGTTTTTGAGGCAATAACCCTAAGTATGTTCATATAACAAGGAAAATAATGACACACTTCTAATGTAGAGGATAGTGAAATAATCTCATTCCTTCATAACTTTAAAACTAAATAATAAACATTATAACAAAGGTCGTTAGAGAAGTAAACCCTTAAACCATTCTTTAGACAAGAGAATAAGAGATGCACGACAAACAATCGGTAGTCGTTCTTTATTCACGTATCGGTACATCTCTTAAGTCCATTGTTTCTGTCTTGAAAACGGATTTCCACTTAAATGGACGATAATTTGATATAAAAATTGCTTTCATGCGTGTCTTATCAAAATTAATGTGTTTTTATTTTACGAGAGAAAATTTTATCAGACATACATTTTCAGTTAGCGTAACTAACATTCTGCCAGGGCTGAATCATTGGAGAGGCCTATTTCTTACCTGAAGATGTGAAGCTTCTCAGCACTTGTTTTGTACTCGAGCGGAGACACCATAATGTACTGAACATTTTGCTTCCTCGCTTTGATAATCATCTCCATGCACTGATTCCTCGACACAAAATCCTAAAGACACATTAACACAATGGAAAACAGGTAACTAGCGACTACTGGTTCCTTTATATATATATATATATATATATATATATATATATATATATATAATATAAATGAATTTTGCAATTAAAGAAAAATAAATTATGCACACCCAACAAGGAAAAATTAAAAGCGATTGCAAGGTCTTTCGTGCATAATTTAAAAAAATAAGCAGTATTTAAATTAGTGCTTTCTGCCCACGACGAAACTATAAAAGCCATACCGCCAAGGAACTATGATGTATGTAATCATGAAAGCGCCCTCTCTTGGCGTTACTGAGCAAGTAAACAACATTGCTAGGAAGTTGTCAGGGTGTCACCACCGCCAAGAAAATTCAAAGCAACTATCCTCTGTTAAGGTCATGTTCATTTTGATGTGGGACTCAAAGGGACCAACACCTGCCCACTTCATGAAATATGGAGTCCCAATCACCATGCAACATACTGCGAGGCGCAACAGAACAACCTGAAGCCAGCTATTCAAACAAAACGGTGTGGAAGACTGACAAATTTAATAGATATCTACAGATCTACAGAAGCTAAGGCTAACAAAGACCATAAGATCCACTCCAAGGTTAGCCCGAGAGAAAGGAAAGAGTAGGGGGTTAAGAGAAGAGAATAAGGGGTTAAGTAAGTAGCAACACCTATCACTCGTGGGTTAACATTCATTCAGAAAAAGAGAAAAAAGACTCGCCATCATCATCCGCCGGCCACTGCCGACAAGTCAGAAAAATAGTCGAAGAGAATAGGAAAGGGTGAAAGATGAAAAGAAGTAAAATAAGAACGCTTACAAACCATGCAAACACAGTCTTAACTCACTGTCATACCATGCAAACTACAGACATGCAAGGAAGGAGAGGATAAGAAAAAGAAAAAAAAAAGTTGGTAAAGTTAAACTAAAAGTGAGTTAGTTTACACTACGAGCTACATCTACGTTGGTGTTAGTCTAATTTTTTTTTTTTTTTTTTTTTTTAATTTCATTGCTGGCATCACACGCTGGCATGTCACAAGCTGGCATTATCGTCAACAGATTCATCCTCGACCACCACCGCCAGAGCTCCTGTTGCTGATTGTTTTTTTTTATTTTAAACAACGTTAATATTTTTAAAATGTTTGTCTAGACGGTTTTTAAACACATTAACGCTGGTAGAGTTAACGACTGACGCGGGAAGATTATTCCATTTATCAATTACTTTAAACGTAAAGAAGTTTTTAGCAATATTAGTAATGAAACGTCTGCCACGCAACTTAAATCCGTTATTACGAGTATTGCTATTATCGAAAGTGAACAGTTTGTCAAAATTTACGTTATCGATGTTAATAACGATTTTGAAAACTTCAATAAGCTCCCCCCTTAATCTCCTAGTTTCGAGTGAATGCAAGTCTCACACTTTAATCCTATCTTCATAAGGCTTGTTGCGCAATGACGGAATTAGTTTCGTGGCACGACGCTGAACCCTTTCTAACCCATCAATATCCTCGCGCAAATACGGGCACCAAAACTGAACGGCATATTCTAAATGAGGCCTGACTAGGGACTTGTAACGGGGCAATATAATATCCTTCGATTTAAATTCGAAATTACGCGCTATGAAGCCTAACATCCTATTAGCTTTTGCGCAAGACTCCAGGCACTGGTTCCTAACTTTTAAATCCTTAGATACGCGTACGCCTAAATCTACTTCCTGGTCAACGCTCGTTAACTGTCTATCATCCATCGTGTACGTGTAATTATTGTTACGAGAACCTATATGCAAAACTTTACATCTGTCTACGTTAAATTGCATCTGCCACTTATCCGTCCACTCCATAATCCTATTTACATCGTCTTGGAGCCTATTTCTATCATTCTCGTTAACAACCTTACCGCCTATTTTAGTATCGTCCGCGAATTTTGACACGTTACTAGTCAATCCTACATCTATGTCGTTAATGTAAATTACGAATAGCAATGGGCCTAACACTGAACCCTGTGGGACACCGCTACCTACATCCAACCACCCCGATTCACTACCATTAACAACGACCCTCTGTCTCCTTGCACGAAGCCATTCCTCTAACCACTTAGCTATCTGACCGCGTATGCCGTGCGCTTTAACCTTCGCAATTAATCTTCTATGCGGAACTGTATCGAACGCCGCCTTAAAATCTAAATAAATAACGTCAGCCGCTCTATGCCTATCGTATTCGCGCACTATTTCGTTATAAATTCTAACAAATTAGTTAAACAAGATCTATGGCGTCGAAACCCATGCTGACTACTATTAATCGAATCTCTACTGTCTAAGTGATCGATGATACGATCCCTAACTACGGATTCCAAAAGTTTACCGACAATTGACGTTAAGCTAATGGGCCTATAATTGCTAGCCTAAATATATATCGAGCTTTGACGTCAGGTTAAAAGATCTATTAGGAATGCTAAGCGTAATTTAGAGATACTTATAGCTGCGGATAGTAAACATAATTAAAAAAAAGTCTTTTGACTACGTTCATAATCGTAAGCCGACAAAAGATAATATAGACACTCTAGTGGACGCTAACGGCACTTTGGCTTCCGACGCTCAGGTGATCGCGGGTATTTTTAACAACTTTATTTGCGAAATCTTTTACCGTAGAAGACGTAAATAATGTCCCCGACGTGAACGATATCGTTCCATTTAGTAGCGAGACTATTTTGAATGAAATAACTGTTCACGAGGGTGAGATTGCGCATTATATCGATAAGCCAAAAGTTAAGGTTCCAGGCCCTGGCCCCTGACGCGCTTTATCCTAGACATTTGAAACATTTGAAAGACGTTATCGTAGGCCCATTAACAAAATTTTTTAAAAAGTCACTGAAAGTGGGATTATTCCTGAAGACTTCAAATTAGCTAACGTTACGCCCATTTTTAAAAAAAAGGAGACCGCACAGTAGCTAGCAATTATAGGCCTATTAGCTTAACGTCAATTGTCGTTAAACTTTTGGAATCCGTACTTAGGGATCGTATCGTCAATCACTTGGAAAATCGCGATTTGATTAATAGTAGTCAGCATGGGTTTCGACGCCATAAATCTTAACTAATTTGTTAGAGTTTTATAACGAAATAGTGCGCGAATACGATAGGCATAGAGCGGCTGACGTTATTTATTTAGATTTTGAAAAAGCGTTCGATACAGTTCCGCATAGAAGATTAATTGCGAAGGTTAAAGCGCACGATATACGCAGTCAGGTAGCTAACTGGTTAGAGGAATGTCTTCATGCCAGGAAACAGAGGGTTGTTGTTAATGGTAGGGAATTGGGTGGTTGGATGTAGGTAGCGGTGTCCCTCAGGGTTCCCACTGCTATTCGTAATTTACATTAACGACATAGATGTAGGATTGACTAGTAACGTGTCAAAATTCGCGGACGATACTAAAATAGGCGGGAAGGTTGTTAACGAGGACGATAGAAATAGGCTCCAAGACGATGTAAATAGGATTATGCAGTGGACGGATAAGTGGCAGATGCAATTTAACGTAGACAAGTGTAGTTTTGTATATAGGTTCTCGTAACAATAATTACACGTACACGATGGACGATAGACAGTTAGTGAACGTTGACGAGGAAGTAGATTTAGGCGTACGCGTATCTAAGGATTTAAAAGTTAGGAACCAGTGCCTGGAGTCTTGCGCAAAAGCTAATAGGATGTTAGGCTTTATAGCGCGTACTTTCGATTTAAATCGAAGAATATTATATTGCCCCTTTACAAGTCCCTAGTCAGCCTCAGAATATGCCGTTCAGTTCTGGTGCCCGTATTTGCGTGAGGATATTGATAGGTTGGCAAGGGTTCAGCGACGCGCCACAAAACTAATTCCGTCACTACGCAACAAGTCTTACGAAGATAGGATTAAAGAGTTAGACTTGCATTCACTCGAAACTAGGAGATTAAGGGGGGGAACTTATTGAAATTTTCAAAATCGTTAATAAAATCGATAAAGTAAATTTTGACAAATTTTTCATTTTCGATAATAGCAATACTCATAATAACGGATTTAAATTACGTGGCAGACGTTTCATTACTAACATCGCTAAAAACATTTTTACGTTTAAAGTAATCGATCAATGGTTATGGAATAATCTTCCCGCGTCCGTCGTCAACTATACCAGCAATAATATGTTTAAAAACCGTTTAGATAGGCATTTAAAAAATATTAACGTTGTTTAAAATAATAAAACAATTAGCAACAGGAGCTCTGGAGGTAATGGTCGAGGATGAGAGTCTGTTGACGATTTAATGCCAGCTTCTGACATACCAGCAATAAAATTATTATTTAAAAAAAAAAAAGAAAGATTAGACCAACACGAACTTAGATGTAGCTCGTAGCATAAACTAACCCACTTTTTGTTATACTCTTCATACTTTTTTTTTCCTTTTCTTATCGTCTCTTTACTTGCATGTCTGTAGTTTGCATGGTATGAGTGCTTGAGTTGACTGTGTTGGCATGGTTTGTAAGCGTTCTTATTTTACTTCTTTTCATCTTTCACCCCTTTCCTATTCTCTTCGACTATTTCTCCGACTTGTCGGCAGTGGCCGGCGGATGATGATGGTGAGTCTTTTTCTCTTTTTCTGAATGAATGTTAACCCACGAATGATAGGTTTTGCTACTTACTTAACCCCTTATTCTCTTCTTTTAACCCCCTACTCTATCTTTTCTCTCGGGCTAACCTTAGAGTGGATCTTAGGGTCTTTGTTAGCCTTAGTTTCTGTAGATATGGTGTTGCGTTGCAGCGAAACAATCCGAGACCCAATAGAGCTCCGGCGACCATCGACATTTTGAATCTGTACCACATCCTCCTCCCAACGGTTCAGATCTTGTCCCATCTGATTTTCACCTCTTTGCAGTACTGAAAAGTAGTCTCTGAGGTCTAAGATTCGCTCGTGATCACGAGATTTAATGGGCAGTGCAATTGTGGCTTACACAGTAACCATAAAACTTCTACCAAGACGGAAACGAGAAACTTGAGTCGTTGGAATGCATGTACTGCAAACCAGGGGACTATGAAGAGAAGTAACGCAGTCCAATAAATGCAACCTGGTCACTTGTTTAATTTATATGAATTACCATTGCCTCTACACATGTAGTCGAGTAATTTTTTTCTTGAGGTAACACTTTTGGAACCTCGGAACAAAAAAAAAAAAAAAAAAAAAAAAAAAAAATCCAGGAAAAAAAAAAAAAAATCCAGAAACATCTTTGTCATGTCAGAAAAAAAAAATTTTGGTTCTGATGAAGTTACGTTATTTAAGGTTCAATTAGGTTTGGCTAGATTAGCAAGTACTTCACTATTTAATGACTTAACAGAAAATACCCTTCGAGCCCTCAGTCGCGTCCGAAACACATCACATCCTTCGTTTCGATGACACTAAGGTTAGGTGAGGTTAGGTGAGGTTAGGTGAGGTTAAATTAAGTTTGGTTAATTATTTTTTTAAATATATGAATTTAAAAACGTCGATAGGTGGTGGTGGTGGTGGTGGTGGTGGTGTGGTGGTGGTGGTGGTGGTGGTGGTGGGGGGGGGGGGGGGGGGGGGTATACACGAATGGCGGTCTGAAAGTTTCCATACAACAGTAAAATTCATCGAAAGGGTGTCTGTAAAATTTCAGGCCACCCCCAGTATATCCTCAAACTACAATCACCTCGTACTGTTATTGTTGGATGTTGTCAAATCTATTCTAACTTAATTTAACCCAAATTGAGCTGAATTCATTGTCATATTAATTACACCTGGTTAAGCGAAATACGAGTATGTTGTGTGACCTTTATTTGAGCACCAAATAAGGAGCGATGAACACAAATTACTTATATAAGAACTAATGAATACCAGAGGAGACCATCCAATTCTGCTCTTAGAGATTATTATTACTCCAATGACCAGCCATTGTCATCCACCTCTTTCACTGTAAATAACCATCTATATAAAAACAAATAACAGAACTACACATTTAGGAATCAGTTCACGCGTTAGACAAGAAATCAACTCCCAGTAACGATTTACCAACTCTCAATTAATCAAGTGACAAAAAAAACCCTAAAACAAATTTGTTACACAGATCTGGCGCGCGCGCGCACACAGTGCTGTATAGTTGTCTTACCATGAATATATCAAATTCATCCATAATCCTTATCGGTGAATTGATGACGTCCCAAAGAGACAAAATAAAAGAAACTGTTGCGAAAGATTTCTCGCCTCCAGACATCATTTTGAGTGACTGTAACCTGTATGAAATAATAATAATAATAATAATAATAATAATAAAATAATAATAATAATTTTTCACAAAAACTGTAGACAAAGTACAAAAAATCTAGCAACAAAAGAAGATGATGAGGTTGTCGACTGAAAAAAAAAAAATTAAAAAAAATAAAAATAAAAATTTGAAGTTCTCAATGAGTAACGACATTCATAAACTCTGACCAATGAACGAAAGTCTTAAAAAACATAATTTACGAGCAACCGGTTTGGCAATAAATCAAAGAAAACAGAATGGTGCATTTATATTTAAAGATACCCTACTTTGTGGAACTCACTGACATTAACTTTTTAGGCTAACAAATTTTAAGCTATCAAATTTAAAATAAGCGCATTAAAAAAATTAAAATGCTAATAATTTAATTTAAACTGGTGTCGAGGGATGCCGAGCACTCCATTGTATGTCATTGTTTAAGACCATGACGGAGCCTAAAAAGTTTACTCACAGAAATAAGTCTGTTTAATATTTTTCGAGGTGTGGCCACGACCAGAACTTATCAATGGAAAAAGTTTGGTGATGTACAAAGTTGAATCAATCCTCAAAATCAATCGGGCAAGGAACGGAAGTGTGCCGATGAGGAAAGACCGATTGATTGCAAACATTTTGCGAGAAAAAAATAAGTTGAATGACGAATTCATCAGTTTCAACTTGGAAAAGTCATTTCATAGCGTGTATCCAAAAGAAAAGGGGAAGGAAGTTCGTACACAAAATGTACGCAAAAACACTTAACACATGGGATACGCTAGACGAAGAAAGGGCAAAATACAGGAAATTAAAAATCCAATATGAGATGTGTAACTGACAAAAAACACAATGAGCGAAACATGGAGGGAAGAAGAATCAGGAGACCAAAATCGATGACGTTCTTCGGAATATTTGTAGCTCATTCAATGAGGTGATAGAGAATCGTTAATGGCAAGTAGCACCCATCACAAGCTTCAGGGGTGGGGGAAAGGGTTACCACAAAGGATGTGGGAGTGTGAGAGGTGTAAGGCAGGTATGTCCAATACAGATCCAGAACACCACCACTTCCCAACGCCAACAAAGGTGATTAGCAGTAGGCCATAGTGCACTGGTAGGCTTAATGCGACGATTTGTTAATCGAAAGCATTTGCCACGATTTTATCAAGGAGTCAAACGGTTTGGGAGAAATCACAAGGTATGGTATTCCGTCACAATGATAGGGAGGAGGTCTTTCGGGAACCCTAGTGGCAACACATTTAACGGCAAGATCCACTTTTTCATTTCTCGGAACACCTACATGTGCCGGAGTCCTGCAAAAAGCCACCAGCTTCCGACTGGCAGAGATGAAGCCACTGAAAAATTCGAAGGACAACGGGATGTCTTGTGTCATGGACAGAAGGGAGGAAATAGAGCTCATGGAATCAGTAGAGACGACTATCATGATGGATGGTAATCTTCTGAAGGGCAAGCAAGATAGTGGACAATTCTGCCATGTAAATTGAGGCCTATGGTGATAAGGTAATATCAAAGACATCTGTAGGGGTCACAACCTTACAACCTGTGTCGAGAGGGGAGGTCCTGGAACCATCCGTATAAACAGAACTATCAGCGCCATGATAGCGATGGTCAGGGTTCTGAAAAAGTTGGAACAAAACAGGACGACAGCTATAGTTTATTTAGGGAAAATAGAGAACTGCACATGGATGCCCCTGGAAAATACTAAAAGGGTATCTTAATTATTTCAAAAGGAGCCACGTTACGTGGAGGAGAATAGAGCTCAAGGATTAAAAAGCATCTCTGGTTAAACGGAAGGTACCACGAGTGAGTCTGTCAGAGTATGGAGGGAAGCATAAGGGTAAAAACTTGGTATAACAGACCACTGACGATTTTCTGAAGCCGATTCAAGGATCGGACCAAAGTATTCTGTCAGTAGAAGGAAAGAGGAAGGCCACAATCAAGAGTACTCTCTCAACGGGAGTAATGCTGTCAGGAAGAGAACGAATGGGGAGATCTTTGCTAGTAAAAGGTTGCACCATGAACACGTCTCTTTGATCACCTTTGCTCGAGTCTTCGTACATCCACGCAATGGTGACGTCTCCCAATTCTGAGTCTGAGGATCGAAGGAGGAAAGTTCCTGAAGCAGATTTCTTGATCATCATCACAGCTTTTTTCCTTCCGACAAAACCTATGATGGAGTTATTATTCCACAGTTGCCTCAGATGCTCTCTTGTCACCTCCATGACCTCAGAGAACAACTCCCAAAATGTGAAACTTCTATCTGGAAGAGGCCCTTCTTCGCTTGTATCGAGGTCTTATGCTTCCCCTGCACACAATCGCATCGAGCATCCAAAGGGAAGTAGGGGACGCATAAGGCCTCTATACAAGCGAAGAAAGGCCTCTTCCAGATAGAAGTTTCACATTTTGGGAGTGGTTCTATGGGGTCATGGAGGTGACAAGAGAGCATCTGAGGCAACTGTGGAATAATAACTCCATCATAGGTTTTGTCGGAAGAAAACAAGCTGAGGAGATGATCAAGAAATCTGCTTCAGGAACTTTCCTCCTTCGATCCTCAGACTCAGAATTGGGAGACGTCACCACTGCGTGGATGTACGACGACTCGAGCAGAGGTGATCAAAGAGACGTGTTCATGGCGCAACCTTTTACTAGCAAAGATCTCCCATTCGTTCTCTTCCTGACAGCATTACTGATCTATCTATTTTCTCTACCTTTACCCCAACATATCGAAACACCAGGCCTTCGCAAAGTACTATACTCCTACTGACATGCCAAGCACACTCGGCAATGGTTGTGTGTGTGAAACCACAACTGGTCAACGTTATATCAAGCTTTTCTTCGGATGTTTTCAATCTATGGCCACAATACCAGTAATCCTCCATCAGTCAGCTCAATTACTTCGGCAGTCGAACCAGGCACTCCCCTCTTGACAAAAAGCCCGTGATGGATTCCCCCTTACTCGAGGCCGCAAATGTTTCAGCTGATTTTCCATCCTAATTAATGAGAGCCTCTTTGTTCCTTAGAAATGAGGTTGCTTCACTTTGTCCATCCAATTAACGTTTATGTTCAGTACGAGAATTTTCTAGTATCTCTTACCTAAGTTAAGATCTCAATATTAAGGTACAGTTTAAACGAGCGTTATTGATCGGAGTACCTGCCTATATTTTTTCATTTTTGGCGAGTATAATTGGGTATTGAGAAATCGAACACTGACTGAACCGAAGGAAACGGATCAACGCACGTTTCTCACGACTCTCAATTTAGGGTGGTTGGGTTCAAGGTTTCGTAGAGATATGTGCAATGCACGTCATTTTCAAATCCAAAGATTATTTCCTTACCTAAATTGAGAGCCCAGTAAAGCCTAAAGCTTAAGGGCCAAATTAAATAAAACAAATAGTCCAATTTCACAAAGGGTACGGCGGTCCGCTTCCTATGCAGTGTGAGAAAAGACTAGAAAAAGATGAAGCCGATGGGTACTTAAGGTGGGATACCCAGGAAACCTCATCGAAGTTAATCCCTAAGAACCGAAATTCCCTAAAAAAACGAAAGGGAGAACCACCCAATCGAAAGGAGTACTCATATATAAAAGGAATACCCATTTATAAATGCACAAAGCCACCGTCTTGTATGTGGAAAATGTAAAATGTCCAGTGCCCTCTGGAGTTGTTGACGTTCCGCAGATATTAAATAGGTTGTAGTAAACAGATGACGAAGTTATCAAAATGAAAGCTGGAGCCAATACTAGGAAGAAGGGTGTTGTTGACAGCCACCGCAAAGAAGGTACAACTTAAAACACTCCCCAGTTGGTTGTGCATAGAAAAGAAAGTGTCGTCAACCCGAATACTAAAAAAGACTTGAAAAAAGCTTGGTGAAATTTGAGAAGGTGGCAAGGTACTCCAGGGCGATAAAGACTGAAAAGAACACCACGTCCCCAAGTCAAGAAAGACCGCGGCAAGACACTGCTTCCGAATGAAAGCGGGGCGGATTAAAACTAGCGAAAGCCCGACTAGGCAGAGGAGAAGCGTGTTTTTTCAAGGTGCCAGGCCACTCTGGCATTAACTATTTTTTCCCTACCTCCGAGAAGTTTACATAAATAGGAAGCGAGGGAAACTGGTCTATGACTGATGGAAGAGGAAGGGTTTTGAACATTTTGAAGAAATGTTGATTATAGGATAAATCCCAGTAAAGCCTAAGGCTTAAGGGCCAAATAAAATAAATAGTTCAGCTTCACAATTATTAAAGTAATTGTAAATTGTAAAACCAATGTATTTATTTTATTATTAATAAAGGGTAATCAATTCAATTCAATTCAATTAAAAAAAATCTAAAAAAAAATTAACAAAACAATTCTACAGTACAATTACAAACGTATGTTCAGCATTCTAACCCACGATTTCTAAACACACAAATTCTGAGCAAAACATCTAAACTGGCTACATTTAACATGTCGGCAATCGAACAAATATTAATGTGTGTAGCGATGGAGACGCCTTCAAATACTTTCGCGATTTCCATTTTACAATAGACCCACTGTTCCAGTGACACGGCCGCGACCAAGAAGACGTCACATCGCGACAATTCCCTCATGCATTCTTTCAGCTTTGAACGCCACACCTCTCCTCGAAGAACTTTAGTGACACGCCAGATACTATCGTGTAAAGATCGTTGTGCAGGCCCCATTTGATATGGTGTCATTCACCAAACTTTATCTAAAGCTAATCATTACCTCGCGCGTTATTATTATATTGAAGTAATTATTCAAGCGCACATTTATTAATTTCAACTGAACTTGCATTCAAACAACCAACTTCTATTTTGTCTCATTCATGAATCATTTATTTTGTGTAATAAATGAAAAAACTCATTCTATTAATTTACTTAATTAACATTATTTCGTCTGAAAAGACCTGGTGACCTCAGCCTCAAGCAATTAACAATCATCACAATCAATAATCATGAACAACTAACATTATTATTATTATAGTGCCAACGAGGCACTATATATGTAATCAGTGATTTCTAAAAAGTAATTACAAAAACACTCACTGTTGAGTCTTATTGCCCGAGTCTTTTCCCATGAGAATTTTAAGGGTCTCTGCCTTG
Organism: Bathynomus jamesi; assembly: GCA_023014485.1. Classification (NCBI taxonomy): domain Eukaryota; kingdom Metazoa; phylum Arthropoda; class Malacostraca; order Isopoda; family Cirolanidae; genus Bathynomus; species Bathynomus jamesi. Next base: position 33,343 of record JAJOZX010005117.1, read on the forward strand.
TAGTCAATATCCATGTGACCCTTTGAGAAAGATAAAAATGTTTATTATATTATATTATATTATATTACGTATATATGGGCTACGTAGTGACCGATGTCGTAACACCGCTTCTCGGAGATCAGCGAAGTTAAGCGACATTGGGTCTGGGTAGTAGTTGGATGGGAGACCGTCCTCTGCGCCCAGATTATGTAGCGACCCGTGGTTCGGATCCCACGTAAAGCTGTAGGTCCCCTCCGTCATATGACCTCAGATGTTGCGAAGGAGGTTAAACAACCCAATTAATAAAAAAAAATATATATATATATATATATATATATATATATATAGACCAGGTGTTTGGGTTGAAGATGCTATGTGAGAAATACTTGGAGAAAGGGATTTGTAATTTTGTATGTGGCGTTCATGGATCTTGAAAAAGTGTGAGGGGGTTAATAGAAAGGCATTGTAGCAAGTGCTGCAGCTGTATGGGGTGTATGGGTCGTTGCTGAACTTGAATGCGGTGAAAAGTTTTTACCGAGAAAAGAGAGCATGTGTGCATGTGGAAGAGAGGAGGGTGAGTAGTTTCCGGTGAAAGTAGGTCTACGGCAGGGGTATGCGAGTCTCCATAGGGGTTTAATGTGTTTATAGACGGGGTGGTGGAAAGAGGTAAATGCAAGGTTCATGGGGAGGGGAGCGGAGGTAATGCATGCTGCGGGGGAAGGGTTTTGGGAAGTGAATCAGTTGTTGTATGCGGATGATACGACTCTGGTGAAGGATCGAGAGAAAATCTACAGAGGCTGGTAACTGAGTTTGGGAGGGTGTGTGAAAGAAGGAAGATGAGTAAATAGTCTGCGGGGCTGGGATATGGATCATGTTGCCCTGAGGCAGGTGCATTATTGTCATGTCAGCTGATGAAGTGAATGTGAGTGATTGTGAGCCTTATTGCCTGTTCCTGACGCGACCTCACTGCAGTGGGAGAGGCGTGTGTGTGTGTGTGTGTGTGTGTGTGTGTGTATATATATATATACACACACACACACACATATACAGGGTGTCCCATAAGTACGGCATCATAGGAGAAATTCATATTTTTCTATTTCTACAAACCATAATTCATATTTTTCTTATGCTCGGGATGCCAATTTCCTGTCCACCATTCTGTTCAGTGACGAGGCTGTTTTTTATGGAAATGGTGAGGTAAATCGACAGAACACCCGCTACTGGTCTCAAAACAACCCTCACTGGTATACCTCTTCAAAGGAACAAGGTGCATCTCGGGTGATGGTATGGTGTGGCATTTGGAAGGATCGCATCATAGGCCCCCTCTTTTTCGATGAACATGTCACTGGAGGCACCTACCTACGTATGCTCAAGGAAGAAGCATTTCCCAGTGTCTTGAACGAAGAAGGAAATTTCCCAACATGGTTCCAGCGAGACGGCGCTCCTGCGCATTACAGCACCCAAGTAAGGGAATACCTGTACCAACAATTCCCTGGTCATTGGATAGGACGTCGAGGGCATGTGGAATGGCCAGCTAGAAGCCCGGATCTCACGCCACTAGATTTTTATCTCTGGGGCCACTTGAAAGCGCTGGTATACGCAGAGAAAATTAGGTGTGTTGAACATTTGCGGCAGCGCATTATTGGGGCATGTAACACCATTACTCCTGACATCATTCACCGTGTGCTTGCTGATTGGTTATCACGTCTGAATTTGTGTATCGAAAACAATGATGGACATATTGAGCACGTTCTGTAAATAAAAGCTTTTGTCTTGCCTTTTTTTTTTATTATTTTTCCTATGATGCCGGACTTATGGGACACCCTGTATATATATATATATATAACCCTTAATTCTACTTCCACTTGAATTCATCATTCTGACGGTCAAGGCTTGTCCATACAGGCTAACGTGAAATCCGAACCATGACCTGCCAGGGAAGTCAGAAATTACAAAGTCTTCGCCTGCACTCGATCTCACGACCTCCCGATCAGCAGCTCAGAGTATTAACCATTAGGTTACCATGGGTTCCCACTTAACTATAAACTAATTTTTTTTTTGCCCGGAAGGATGAACAACTTTCAAGCCGAGTGCCGACTGCCCTTACCGGAATCGAATCCGGGTATGGTGGATTCAGTCAGCTATACTAACTACTGACCACCAAGGCGCATCCCTTTCGACACATTCTCATCCCTTTCCTGTCGAACTCTCAAACGCAAGGGTTAATCGATATTCTGTGTCTTTCATCTACTCAACCGGTCAACTCTGAAACAATCTTCCTCAATCCATCTTTCCCCCCGTCTATGACCTTCAATCTTTCAAGCGCCGTGTCCAGGCATCTCGAAGAACCTGGACCTTGATTTCGGCTCTTCTTCTCATATGAGAGGGGGCATTTTTGCGGGCGCTCACCCTTGGCCCCTCTTCCCCGCATAATATACGGGGCTCCAATAAACCTTAGCCCCCCAGCCCATGGCCTAAACCATTAGAGGTACAGTAAAACTAAACATACCTTACAAAAGAGAATTTAATCCTGCATTTAATAAGAAACAATTAAAACTTTCTGTTCCCGCCATTGGCTTCCAAGACAGCCTGAATTCGCTTTGGGTAGCTTGCCAAAGGTGACGTGAATAGATCTTGATCGTTACGCAAATTTGCTAAAACAGTTTCAATGTGTTGCGTCATTGTATCCTTCGAAAATCGATTTGCTTCAGGTTCTTGAAACGAGACATTCAACCTTGTCCTTTATAACTGATCGAATGTCTTCACAGACGTTCAGGTCAGGAGAATTTCCTGGCCATTCTTCATTTCCAAAGAAATCGATCTCATGGTTCCGCAACAACTGTTGAGTGGCTAATGCCTTAAAGCAGAGGGCCTTATCGTGCAGAAGTGTGACCTGATCGACATCCATAACATTGTTTGGGTTTCTTAGAAAAGGAATGACATGCTGGGATAGAATAATATCACGAAAATACTGTCCATCCCAACTCTGACCATTTGGCTTCAGCACCCACATGAGCTTCTTTGCAGTGAACAAAACAAACACACCAACACAGTCTGGACTTTTTAATAATTCGCGATAATGTTCATTGTCATCGATTTCATCTGGTGTTGTGGCCCACACTCGATCATTTTGGTAGTTAGGCCGACGTTTTACGTAAACAAAAAATTCATCGGAGACAGCTAAATGCATAAAATCATCCACATCCCAATCTTCAAGATAATGGGCAAACCACATTCTGTCATCGATGTTAAGTTGAGTTGAGTTTTTTCTTGGCTTTGGAAGTTCATGCCAAGGCTTTAAACCTTGCCTATGACGGTACAGTCGGATGATCTCACCACTAACGATCTTTCCTCTCAACACTTCGATCTCTCTAGAAGTTTAGCACAGCTGTTTTTCCGCTTACGCGTACCGCTTTCAATGATGTCCTTTGTTTCCTGAGAGAGTGGCAAATTTGGGCGCCCAGATTTGGTTGTATCCATTTCACATTAATCCAAAGTTTTATTCCAATTTCTTTTGACGAAGTCCTCACTTCTTCGCAACTTTTTGGCAACCCATGAACGTGTTATAAAGGTGGCTCCAGCATCACGAGCTTCCCGAAATGTTATTGCTCGTATGCGATCTATCACACGTTGCCTCTCCGAATCACCAATTAATTGAGAAGCCATTATATTATCACTATCAGCTAGAGTAATTTTAATACCTGCAATAAATAAAGAATTTTATATATTTTTATAATCACTAAAAACTATTTCAATATAAGTAAACATGTAAGCTGCAAATGGGGGTGGCTAAGGTTTTTTGGAACCCCTTATGCACACACACACACGATTTTGCATAATGCAAAAATTGCCCCCCGACCAGTGTTTGAACCCACCAGCTCTTGACTATAAGGTGAGGGGCAATTTTTGCAGTATGCAAAATCGTGCGTATTCACGCGTGATATTTCATTTATGGGACCCCGGCATTGTAACAGATAGTTTGAATGAAATGCTGGTCATTACCAGAGTGCAGGAGGGTTAACACGTAAAATGCCTCTGAACGCGAAAGCGTTAAGTTTCCTCGTTGTTTAAATGTGTGACAGGTTGTGTTAACTTTTTTCCCGTTGTAGTGTCGCAGACAGCGACTTCACCTTCTATTCAGGAGGTGGTGGGTTCGAACCCTGGTGGGGCAATTTTATATATATATATATATATACACACACACAGGGTGTCCCAGGAGGAAATGTCAAGAATACACCATTTGACTCTTTGGGTATTTCTAAGTAGAAAGTATTATATCGACATGTGCCTGATTCCCAACCGTTACCGAGATACAGGCCTCTACGTTTGGGTAACAAGAACATAATAAAAAGCTGATCTTAGATAATATTCAATGACATTTAATGATACATTGGCAACTGTGCAGATCCTCACATTACTTATTTACATTATTTTTTTGTCTGGGGGTTCTTGAAGAGTAACGTTTATCAGCGGGGTAAGCCCGAAACTAGGGAGCAGTTGGTTGCACGTATACAGGATGCGTTCATAAAGCTCAGAAATGAGCTTCCGCGTTTTTCTTGGCAAGACTCGATGGATCGGAGGCTCGCCGCGTGCACTGAAGGAGGAGGGGTCACTTTGAAACCATTCTGCAATAAGTGCAATAGTATATTGCATGTTTGTACTTTTTGTAAACCACAAGTGTCATTAAATAGTATCTAAGATCGCCTTTTTATTATGTTTTAATTACCCAAATGTAGAGGCCTGTATCTCGGTAACGGTTGGGAATCAGACACATATTGATATAATACTTTCTACTTAGAAATACCCAAAGAGTGAAATGGTGCATTCTTGACATTTCCTCCTGGGACACCCTGTATATAAGGGTGATTCAAATATGGGGGTAAAAATTTTTTTTTTATATTTTAATGTATTCAACCCTTTAAATGGTTAATTTCAACAAAAACAATTATCCTAAAATATTTTAGCAAATTTTTAATTTTTAGGGGTTGCTACCAGCAATTAAAAATTGCCAGAACGACTCAGATTGTCAAATTTTTCCACACCACCCAGGAGGTACAGTGTAAGGCGCATTGCTTTTTTTTAACGTGGAAAGCTCCCCCGTAGGTCCTACCATAACCACAAGCATGCATAATTAAACTAGCATGATATTTGAGACATTAGCTGTCCTTACTTCATCAATGTTCTTTTTTTCTATCAGGGTAAACAGCCATGTAGTTTTTCACTACTTGTAGCAAGAATTGTTTTTGATCTTCGTCATGTGTTAGTATTTTATTATATTCATCCATTAATTTTACTCTTCTTTCCGCTATATCATTCACGACTTTCCACTGTTTGATAGATTTCCTAGCGAAGTTATACTCTTCATCATTATGCCATTCTTTAGCATCTTTGAGTAAATATTTTGAACTAAATTCTGTTATTGTAAAGAATCTGAGTATTTGATATGACAAAATCTTCTAATTTCTTCGTTGGAATAAGTGCAGGATCTAGAAAAGCCCGTTTTGCAGGAAGAGTTTCTACAGGGTGTCCCGTAAGTCTGGACCCATAGGGATTTATAATATATTTTTTATTATGTTGCAGGTAAACCATGTCACTGACTAGAGAGGAGAGAGAGTTCAAGTTATTTTGCTGGTCGGGACCCGCAGTCACCGGGAAGTGGCCGAAGAATTCAACAATATGCATCCAGACCGCGCACCAATCACACACAGATGTGTTGGCAAGTTGATAGCCAAATTTAAGGAAACTGGATCCGTAGCTGACAAGCCTCGCAGAGGACCTTCAAGGACTGTTACGGAAGACGAAACCAGTACCAATGTGTTGGCTAGCTTCGCTGTCAGTCCCAAGAAGTCACTTCGACGCATGTCCAGCGAAACCGGGACTATTTTGTAATTTTATTAATTTTGCCCTATGGGTCCAGACTTACGGGACACCCTGTATTGTATTTTGCAAGGCCTTTACCATTTTGTTTTTTGTTTCAGTAGGCACTTCATCGTCATAAAAGGCCAAGGCTACCAGTTCTTCTGATAGGTACCAGAGGTGACCTAACAGTTTTTTAATAGCAACAAATGCAGTTGTGTCATTTATTTGTTTGTAGACTACAAGATTCTGTAATAATTCCAGATCAAGACGAGGAGCGCAAGATGGCACAGGAGCTGTAAACCATGCCTTTACATATAACCGAGTAGCAGATAGACAGATGTCTTTTAGTCCTTTTTGTCTTTTACTGAAATTTTGAACTGAGATTTGAACATAAAATTTTTTAATGAATATGTAATTTTGGCCATCCACCTAGCCCGATGAAGGCCCGCTGGATGTTTAAATTTGATTCCACCTTTTGGTTCACCTCCCAAAAAAATAATTGTTAACTGCAATAGTTTTAGGTAATCGTCTCTTGGTTGGAATGTATCTAGTTGATTTGCTGCAAATATAATTATGTCATCTTTGATGTCATGAATATTTTCATAGATATCTGGATCTGATAATGCTGTTTCGTAGTCCTCCTTATTAATGCTTGACCATTTTTATCTGAACTTCTTAAAAAGGACTATATCTGGGCCAGAAGATGGCGATAAAGACTTTGAACAACAGCTTCCAGCATAATTTCAAATATGACAATAAATCGTTGTTGAATTTTTGTTCTAGAAGAACAGCTGCACCATTTCTAGGACCAGTATTGGCTGCCGTTGTATCGAAACACATGCATTTTTTTTGTTCACAGATGCCCCATTCAAGCGATGTCTGATTGTTGGCATTAAAACTAGAGACGCATTTCTGTCACTCAATTTTGCAACATCAAGACTTCCTAATAATTTATCATCAAACAATTTTCTACGTTTGCCTACCTTACTTTTCATGATTCTGATGATGTACTGGTGAGTATGACAGCCTCTTCATTCTTCTTTCTTTTGATCTCTTCTTCTGCTTTCCTCTTTTTATAATGTTGTTGCTTTTCTGCTGCTCTTTGCTCTTTTTTAGCAACAGCCTTATCAATGGTATCCATTTTTCCATGACGTCCTTTCTCACGTTGCATTTTCAAGAATTTATCATCATTTTCTATTTTTATAAGCTCCCTAGCATTCTCATGAGCAATGTCAAATAAGTTTTCCAGTTTATCTTTCCATTTTTCTTCTTTATTATTTAAATTTTGTAATCTTTTCAATTTGTTTGCTTTGTTTTTCTTAAGCAGCTGCCATTCCTTCAGTATTCCTTGAATTTTATCTACTACATGTACTCTCTGTTTTGCTGGTATTCCTGCTTTTTTCCAAACTGCTAGCACATCATCTGCAGTAGAGCAGCATGATTCTCTAATGCCTTGCTTTTTAATATTTCTGTAGTGCATGAAGAGGGCCATCATTTCCTTCTCTGATGATAATACGGATGTTTTTAGTACTGCAGAGGGCTGCCCAATTAGCCATACTTCAGTTTCTTTTCTTGTAGAACTTCTCCCAACTGAGCAAATGGTGAGTTAGGCCTACCTTCCATAATCGATTAATTGGTATCAAAATTACGAGTTCCAAACAACAATTAAAAGCAAGCTAGTATATAAACCATTATTAAAAATTCTGAAATATAAACAATTAAACATAAAATCATAAGTTGTAAAAACAAACAAATTGAAAAAAAGGGAAACTTTGACGCCTGGTAGCACATAGTAAATTTTATTTAAAATTCACCAAATTTGGCACACACTACTTTTTTGTCATACGGAACAAAATTACAGGTTGAACAATTAAAAAAAAAAACATTATATATATATATATATATATATATCACAGAGGCGGGGCCACCAGCTTGACCTCCGTGTGAAGAGAGACCAACGCACGAAACAAAGTTCATAAGGTAAGGTAAGGTTCACACGTGAAATTCAATTCTCCCTTTGTAATTTAAATGCTCATATGAAGTACGATAATAATTTCGTTGAGTCTTCTCATTCCCTAAACTGACCACTAAATTCCTCTCTTGTATCTTCGTCTTAAAAGTCGTCCTCAGAAACAAACTCAAAAGCTTCTTCGTAGCTCTGAGGAGAGTACTTCGGCTGTCTAAACTCTCACTCATTTTCTGGAAATTAAAGACAAAAATTATGAAAGCAAACAATCGCTCACGACGTTCGCAACGTTTCCTTAAATGACTAACAATCCTTTCGACTGACGTAAACACTGCAAATTTTCACTGCCTCATACGCGGTTCAATTTGATCGCGTTATCTAAGGGCACGTTAAGTTAACAGAGTTGAAAGCATGTTTTTTTTTTTTCTGTTATCCGAGAAAAATGTAGCTTCTATTCAAAACTGAGGTACGATACTGTATCGTAATTTTTTTAAATTGGAACTGCAAGATCCATCAGAGGGTAGACCAAAAGTTTGAAGGCAAAGAAAGATATAAAAAAGTATAATATATTTTATATACAGGTGTTTCATAACATGTGGGACGCACTTTCTTTCAGGATGGATTCAGGACCTGAAAACAATGAAAAATTGACAGAAATCGCTTTGTTTCCGAGTTACAGCCCGTTGTGTGTTCTAGAAAGTATCCGCCTTATCTTTAACCCTTTAAGGACGAAAGGTACAAATTGCTAACGTTTCAAATACACGCATTCATAACTTAACCCTACAAAAAATTCATTGCTTAAAGGGTTAAAGGAAGTACTCAAAATAACCGCCTTGCGTTCGCATACACGCCTGAACTCGCCTCGAAATAGACTGCCTGACGTGTTCAAACATTTCGGGTATAGCTCGGATTTTCTGGCATCCTTGCTCTATATGTTGGCGAAGCATTTCAACGTTGGCAATGGGTGTCACGTAAACGATGGATTTCGGATGACCCTATAGGTAAAAATCGAGTGGATTCAGGTCCGGGGAGCGAGCAGGCCACGCAATGGGTCCTCCACGGCCCATCCATTTATCAGGGAAATGGTCATCCAAATAGTCTCTGGCTACTCATCTAAAATGAGGCGGAGCACCGTCATGCGTAAACCACATACAACGTCGGATACCAAGAGGAACTTCATCTAGAAAATCGCTTAAATCATTCCTTAAAAAATTGGAATAGGATTCTCCTGTTAATCTTCCAGGCAAAACAAAAGGACCGATTAAATTGTTCCCATAAAATTCTCCACAGTTGTGTATCTTACACCCTCTGCTGCTGCTATCCTTCGGGTGCTGACACCAGGATGTTCCTCCACGCGATTCAGGACCCGCTCCTCCAACTCAACAGTTCTGGTGCTGATTGGTTTACCACCATCTGAAACTCGCTTGTTGAATGATCCAGACAGACTAATTAGGCCGGGTCGAAAGTTTTGATTTCTTACGTACAGAGTGTTAGGTGGTTCAATCAATCATAGTAACAGTTTCAGTTTTTTCAGAAAATTCAAGATAATTTGCGATTTACTTCGAAATTTTTTTATTATTACAAAAGTTCGCTTATAAAACACTGTTATAGTTATTTTTTAATTCTAAGTCTTCTTCATAATTTAAGTCCTCTCTGTCTTGAAAATCGATATCTTCATTATCATCTTCTATCACTTCTGATGATACAAATTCCCTTGCTTCTCTTAATTTTTCTTTTGATTTCTTTTCCCTTTCCTGTGCTTTTTGGATTTTGCCCAACTTTCTCAAATTACTTGAAGTAGCTTTTTTTATCAATTTTTCCAACCTGGTTTTTTTTTTTTTTTCTTTCTTTTTGACCAATAAAAACTTCCCATTATATAATAGGTATTTTATGTTCACACCTACAAAGTTTCCTATCCCTTATGCCTTTATCATAACAGTGGCATGGAGATATGTCAAACATCTCGTCATATTTCTTTAATTTTTCATATTATTTTTCATTTCTTTTTATCATAGGGCATTTAGTTAACTTATTAGCATCTTCTATAAGTCTAGTAACTCTAACATAAATTCCCTTTGTATCAATTGTTGGGAAAGAAAATTTTTGCCAAATTTCTTTTATATCTTGAACTACTACGTTATAGCAATCATTTTTACTTATTTTACCCTGTGCTCTAGATTCTTCCTCTTTGACAATAAAATGGAAGTGCCTTACAACATCAGCTTTTGATGGCGTCATGGCAGATGAAAATTTTTCTGGATATCCGAAGGCTGCATTGTGGCTTCTTTTTCTAGTAGCCATAATTTAATTTAATAAGATTTTAACTATATTTTATTTATTACTGATATTTTAAAATTAAATAACGTATTTTAATACAAACTTTTAACATTCTAGGTACCTAAATAGGAATCTGGAGAGAAAAAAAATAATGTAATATTAGGTCTTATATCTGGTGCTATGAGTCAGCACCGGATTTAAGACCCTACCGGGGCCTACCCCCTATCCCCCGATCTCAAAAACAGTTGGTGAATGGTCTATTCTGATGTAATTCGTACCGGGGAACCCGATTTTGGCCATCCGAAAGCAAAAAAAAATTAATATTTAGGGTCGATTTTTACAATTTTCGATTTTTGGCGTTTCCCACACAAATTCATTTGGAAAAAAGTGAGTATCGGTAGACGCTCGTCTATTCTCTGAAAGGTCTTTTTATCTGGCAGACGGCGATTCGGAAACCTTTTCGCATACAGACGTCTTTCTGCGGCCACATTACACTCGGCAAGTCCGTACATGAGATGCATGTCTGCCATTTCTCAATTTGAATAAGCCTCCATTCTCACTTCAAATGCACACTATCACTGAATAGCACAAACATTTTTAAGGTTTTTTTTCACTGGACTGCACTTATTCACGATAAGAAGTTACGAACATGAACAGTGAAACACCGCGATGCACCTCTGACTGACTGATGGCTCTAAACTCAACGATATTGAAACATGTCATAGAGTGTACGAAACATTACATTCGGCAAGGCCATACACGAAATAAGTCTCGTACACATACTCAAACTGTCGGCAAGCAGTGTTTGTAAACAGTTTGCGGAAAGAATTGTTGTAAGACAAAACGGGCTGCGCCTCGGAAACAAAGCGATTTCGGGAATACGTTTATATAAACTTTTTTCAGTGTTTTCAGGTCCTGAATCCATCCTGAAAGTGCGTCCCACATGTTATGAAACACCCTATATATACGGTATATGATGAATAAAACCACGAAGGAAAGGAAACACAAAATGGTATGTATTATATATTATATATTAGGGTGGCCCTTAGTTGTGTGGATTTTCTGAAATGAAATATTTTTCATCTCCCAACCTCCAAAGTTGTTCTAATCCATGTAAAAATGCTCTGTGTAAAATTTCAGCCCAATCAGACAATATTAAGATGGCCCCCAAAGGCCCTAAAGTTTCAGATTTTAACAATATTGATATTTTTTCATATAAAACCGTTTTTTATCTTCTTTACAGTGTTTTATTCGAAAGAAATATAGAATATGATCGAAAGAGAATTCAATTTACAATAAATTTAGTTATAACCATTATTTACTTAAAACCAAAATTGGACGAGATATTCACGGAAATTGAAAAGTATCATAAGTGCGTAAAAAAAACCGCTTCTGGAAGGTTCTAGAAAGTTCTGCGCCTGCGGCCTATATAAGCGGCGTAATTATTTGTTGTAAATAAAATTCACTTTCGATTATGCTTTGTGATTATTTTCTCAAACAAAGTTTGCAAATGAATTATAAAGATTTTATATTAGAAATACCAATTATCGGTGAATTTTGAAAATTTTGGGCCTTTGGGGGCCACCTTAATATAGCCCAATTGAGCTGAAATTTTGCACAGAGCACTTTTTTATATATTGGATGATGATTAGGGGTTGGGAGCAAGTAATTTCAAAAGTTGAAAAATAGGGGCCACCCTAATATATATATATATATATATATATACACACATACTGCGTTCCAAATTATTAAGCATATTACATTTTCTCCAATGTTTTTAAAAGTTTTTCCCCGATTTCAATGAAATTTGTAGCAAATAATCACTATATATAGCAGCATTGATGGTATTCATTTCGATAAAATATTTTGATAATTAAAATAATTATCTCATTTTATTGAAAAATATATAAAATATTGTGTTCCGAATTATTAAGCAAGTATTCTATATACGGATCTAAATGGTGAAAATGGGTAAGAAGGAGGATTTAACACTATGAGAGAAAAGAAAAATAGTCAAGTTACTCGCTGAAAATATAAAATCTATTGAAATTGCGAAGCAGTTTGGCAGAGCTTATCGAACTGTAAACGGTACCAAACTGAGGCAGCGAAGTGATAAAGGAGCTATAAGAAAAGTGACAAGGCGGCAGATATTTGTAATCAAGCGCAAATTGCAAAGCATCCATTGTCCTCAAGTAAAGAGGTTTATGAGCAGGCTGGCATACATAATGTACCAGGAACATCTCGATGTGGAATCCTCCAAACAATTGGCAAGACGTGTAAACTTACGATTCAGTCACCATTAACACCCAGGTACAAGAAGCAGTGTGTTGAATGGGCGCGTCAGTACGTGAAAACAGATTTTAATACTGTATTGTTAACCGATGAATGAAGAGCAACCCTTGAGGCACTCTGTATGGGACAGGTACTTCATTGCCAATCAATCCTGCCCGAAACATGACACTACCTCCACCTTGTTGGACTCTTAATCTCGATGGTAGAAATTGGCTCTCAGCAATCCATCTTCTTGACCAACCATCAAAACCCGCAAGGGTTGCTTTTCATTCATCGGTGAACAATACAGTATTAAAATCTGTTTTCACGTACTGACGCGCCCATTCAACATTGCTTCTTGTACCTGGGTGTTAATGGTGACTGAATCGTAGGTTTACAAGTCTTGCCAATTGTTTGGAAGATTCCACATCGAGATGTTCTTGGTACATTATGTATGCCAGCCTGCTCAAAAACCTCTTTACTTGAGGACAATGGATGCTTTGCAATTTGCGCTTGATTACAGATATCTGCCGCCTTGTCACTTTTCTTATAGCTCCTTTATCACTTCGCTGCCTCAGTTTGGTACCCTCCGCTACAAACCTGTTTACAGTTCGATAAGCCCTGTCAAACTGCTTCGCAATTTCAAAAGATTTTATATTTTCAGCGAGTAACTTGACTATTTTTCTTTTCTTAGTCAGTGTTAAATCCTTCTTCTTACCCATTTTCACCATTTAGATCCGTAAATAGAATACTTGCTTAATAATTCGGAACACAATATGTTACATATTTTTCAATAAAATGAGATAATTATTTTAATTATCAAAATATTTTATCGAAATGAATACCATCAATGCTGCTATATATAGTGATTATTTGCTCCAAATTTCATCGAAATCGGGGAAAAACTTTTGAAAACACTGGAGAAAATGTAATCTGCTTAATAATTTGGAATGCAGTGTATAGGGTGGCGTAGTATCGCAATACATTTTCTGTATCTTGTATCACATCGCGACACATTTTTTATTTGTGTCGTATCGAAAGATACGATACAAATGTGTCAGTAACGCGATACTTTAATCTTTCCCAAGAATGATGAATTGTTTGAGAAGTCACTGTTTGTAAAATTCAATAAAAATATAAATTAATTCAGTTGTTTCATAATACTATATATATATATATATATATATATATATATATATAATATATATATATATAAGGGCTGTGGAGTAGGAGTCGTGGAGTCGGTTAATTTTGAGTGGAGTCGGAAGTGCATAGTTGGATGGAGTCGGAGTCGGTGCAAATCCTTCAATTATAACCAGTGGTGAGCTGGACCCGGTTCTCACCGGTTCGCGCGAACAGGTTGTTAAAATCTTTTTGAAAATAAGAACCGGTTGTTAACTTTTTTGCTGGACGCTGAAGAGAGCATAGATGTACTGATATTTATGTTTTGCCTAATAATTCATTATTGCTAAAGTTGACTGAGCAATTTAATTTTAACTATGTAGATAATATGATTCATCGGTTTTTATTAAATAATTCTTCTTTTCTGATTTCATTAGAAACGTCTATTTCTCTAATTAACTATACTAATTAATTGTCATGCAGTTATTAATACCTAGCTGAATCATAAAATGCACACACTTGAAAAAGGCAAATAGCGAGATAATTAATGTAATTAAAATTGCGAAAGGGTGGGGTGGGAAGGGTTGTCAATTTTTTATTGCCGAATTCAGAATTTTTTATACAGAACCCGGTGGTTAAAATTTTGGCAGCTCACCACTGATTATAACCACAGCAGCCTAGGCCTAGCTCAATTTTATGAATAAAATAGATTTAACTTAATGTTTTAATATACACATAATATATAAATAATATATAACATATAAATATATAAATATAAATAATATATAAATATAGTTGCTTATAATTAATAAGGATTATAATTAATTAATTAACATAATTAATAATAAGGAAATTTAAAAATTTTGTACTAGCAACCTTAAATCTTTTTCAGATTTTTAGATTTCAATTTGATAATTTTGATAAGCATCACTGAAAGAAGATTTAATGGAAGCGATCCTTTTTTTAAGAACAAATTCAGTTTAGGTTAGTACATTTTGTTACGGATGTTTATAATAATACTAAAACATCTTATTAATTTGCTAAACCAATAATAATCTTATTTTGTTTAAGTTTCAATCAGTTTGTATTTTGGGATTTATTGTAATTTTTGAAGAGAGAAAAAAGCCATTAAGGCATAGTTACAGCCACTAAGTAACCTGATGAGTCATGTGGTGGTGACGAAATGCCTTGTTTATGAATCTCCATTGGCCTAATAAAGCTAATCGTAATCAATTTGGCCTTAACATTCCATCGGAGTGGGAGTCGTAATTATACAAGTCAGGCTTCTGGAGTAGGAGTAGGAATGTTAAAATTTTTGGAGTTGGCAAATTTTATCACCTACTCCACAGTATATATATACAACCTTACAACCTTACAAAGGTTCCGCGCGATGATTTCTCATTTCGCGAAGGTCAAGCTTGTCGCCCCTCCTTTCGAGTTGGCCTGGTGAAGTAGTGAGTTGGATTCTTGCGCTCTCCACCTCACATAGCCAGGTACGCCCGGCTCATCGGGGATTGTTCTGAGCCAGGCGTCTAGTCTTCTTTTGAAGATTTCCACTGCAACTCCCTTCGTGTTTCTTAGGTCTTTGGGCAACTGATTAAACAGTTTTGGTCCTCTCACTACAAAACTATTTTCTTTCAGGGTTAAGGATGTTCCCTGTCTCGCCTTCAATTTGGGAATACGACACAGTCTACCGCTTCTACTTTCCATCGTTGTTTGGGGAGTTATGGGATTCAGAGTAAGATTAGGGACTAGTTTCTCCATTATTTTCCAAGTGTAAATAATGGTGTATCTCTCTCTTCTCCTTTCCAGTGAATATAGGTCTAGTTCTCGTAACCTTTCCAGTAATTTAGTTCTTTGCACCCATTGATCTTGGCTGTGAAGTTTCTTATTTAAACACACACCCACACTACTATATATATATATATATATATGAATAGAAACGACATAAGTATTAAGGAACGTTTCTGCACACGAGGAGGAGAGATAACGAAATAATGAAAAATGAGGCGAACCGCCTGGGAATCGAACCCAGGGCCTTCCAATTGCCGGTCGACCGGCAATTGGAAGGCCCTGGGTTCGATTCCCAGGCGGTTCGCCTCATTTTTCATTATTTCGTTATCTCTCCTCCTCGTGTGCAGAAACGTTCCTTAATACTTATGTCGTTTCTATTCATTTATATACTGCGCGGTCATTGCAGTTATTTGCATATATATATATATATATATATATATATATATATATATTATATATAGTGTGGGTGTGTGTTTAAATAAGATCAAGTAAAATTATACGCTTAAATTATTTTCTTTAAGTTGACAAGTTGATGACTGAAATTGGTACTCTCAGGAGACCGCTTCAGGGAACTGAAAGAGTGGATATTAGTGGGAGAAGAAACTAATCACACATCACTTTACCGAAATAAAAGCCTGCTGGGACTTGATTTCTGACTTGATTTTCTCATACTTCTGCATTTTGACTCTCCAAGTTGCTGTGATGACCTCGAGGTTGCCGTGGTTAGATTCCTCCCTCTGAATCGCGTTTTGCAACGCGAGCAAATCTCTCTCCAGTTCTTTCTTCGACCTTGAAGAAGGAAAGACCCATTAGAGTACTGCGCATATTAGAGTAATGTTAATGTATTATTTTATTATTATTACTATTATCGTTTATAAATTCTTTCATAATAACTTATTACCCTAAATAAAAGTACTTTACTAACCCTCAAAAACCCTTTCCAAACACTCACTTTTTAGGTTCAATTCGTCTCTCATCTTTTTCCATAATTTTCATAATTTCTTCTATCTTCACGTTGATTCGCTCCTCTTTCTCAGTGAGGGACTCGGAAAGTTCCTCATGTACCCTCTGAATCTCCTCTTCCTTCAACGCGTACGCTAATAACTCCTTTTTCTTCTGTACGAGTTCCTTTTGGGTCTGCGATGTGCTTACCTGATTAATACAAAATAAAAAACAATATCAAAACGGTTTTCTCCGTTTTCATCCTTCACTCGAAGCTTCAAACGCTGAAAAAAAAAACCAGTCCACCACGGGAGGAAGACTACGAATCCAGATACCTGGTATTAGGGATTTGATGTTATCTTTTGTTAGCGAGGGGTAGGTAACGAGATAGAGAGGTTTTCATTCGCTATCTTTTTGTTTATATAATGCTATTTTCGGTGTACCCGTACTCATTAGCTTATGGTGGTGTCACCTATATTCATATTTCTGATGGTCTGTAATAAGGTTGAATTCTTTTTATTCTATTTTTTTTCCAATATTCTTAAACGTCATCAAATAGACCATTTCATGCAAGGTGTAAAGAACACCTGAAATATTGCATTAAGCAAGATTTAAAGAAGAAAAAATATTTATGAAGTAAAGGGGAGCATAAACTTTCTTTTGGAATATGTTGGTGAGGATATCATTTCATAAACCCCACATAGTGCCCATCTAAAAAAAATCATTTTGACTAGATTTCGACCCGGCCTAAATTAACCACTAGCGATTAGGTTAGTTGATGATAGAAGAAGTAAATAATGAACTTTTACCTCGTGTTTATTAAGTGTTGTTTTTATATTTTCACTCTCCTTCTGCGCCTTTTTTAATCTCTCCTCCGCCTTGGCCACCTCTCGCTGCCCTTCCTCTATGGTCTCCTCCACCGCTTTTACCTTTAACAATGGAGATAAAGGTAAAGAAAATTTACGATCTTCCTCTTCCGAAGAAGTAAGACAAGAATAAAATTGTAAATGAGAAATTATATTAAGTTTTAAAATATGAATTTCATTCGAAGTAAAAATCTCGAAATCATTATAAAATTCATTAAAAATACGGTTATAAATTTAGACTTGGAATGAAAATTTGCGAAAGACTCGCCTTCTCTTCCACCGCTAATTTCAGTGCTTCATTCTCTTTCAAGTCATTCTGCAACTGATAGACGTCGGGTGGGGGAGGAATTTCCCTATTTTTGAGCTCCTGAAGTTGGCGCTTGCAAACATTCAGTTCTTTCTTTAAAGAAAAGAAAAAATAAAGGAATAATTGCGAGGTCTAGCTTAAAAAATGGTAGCGTAATATACATATATTTTAAGATGGTAAATGCCAGTTATTAATTTGAAAACGTCAAATAAAAGTTTCTTCGACTAACAAACACTATGAAGCGTATGTTAATTAAGAATAATTGTGAGCTCCGCGTTCGTCAACATGTACCAGTAGCGATTTATACTAGCCAGTTTTGAACTATGAAGTGGCACAAATAGATTCGCTAACCAACCCACACCTTCCAGAAGGTTGTAGTGCTTACCACTTATATAAAATTTAAAACTTACGTAGTAATTATAATAGGCATTTCTCGGGGAGGAGGAATTTTTTGAGCGTTAAAACTTATATATTATTTGTCCTTTGAGTTTTAGAACGGAGTCTCATTTATGAGGAAAAGGGAAATGAAAGGGAGAAAATTTTTGGGCATTTTAATGATCGAGCCGAACGTGACGAGCGTTCTGCTTTTCATTATAAAAAGAAGGACTTCAGAAATGTTTCCAAAAGCTGAAGTAGTCGAGAAGACTATTTGAAAGGAGACAACTCCCACTACTTTGGAAATGATACCCAAATCCAATATACAGTATATAGTATATACCCAAATATTATTTTTTATATTATAGTTACTTTTGCGAAGTACTACTACAAATTGTATACATTTGTTTTGACAACATTACACTTACATTGTATCTGTTTTGCTTCACGAGTGATTTTCTCTTTTCTTCATTCAAGATATCGAACCTTCTTTTCTTCTCAAGAGTTTCTTCCCGTAATTTATTCACCTCCGTTGTCGTACTTCGAATGTTCATTTCGAGATCCCTAAATCAAAAAGTTAAAAACTCAAAATTTTAAATTAAAAAAAACTCAAAAAACTCAAATATCAAGTTTCGAAATCACGATCGGTCTCTTCGAGATACAAACTTAAATTGGAAAAATTGGAAATCCGAAGTGATTTACTCTATTGTATTTTAAATAGTAAAATTAAAGCAAAATTTCCCAGCCAACCATACTAATTAAAAACAGAGCGCGCTTCACCGCAAAATTACTAAATACTGTTTAATTATTTCACCATACAACGTAAACTCGCACCAACAAAGAATTTTTTCCTTGTGAAAACCGTTGAAGAAAAATTTAAAAATACATTCCAAGTTATGAACTGGATAAATACGCTCTTCACCAATGTCTTTCTAAATTGTAACTGATATGAAACATTTTGTTTAGTGAAGAGGGAAATTTAACCTGATTTTGTCTTCGACCGAGACCTGAAGATAACGGACGCGTCTGTCTCCATTTCCGGAATAAACTCTGAAGCTAGGGTCAGGAAAATAAGTGTCCCCATTCAGTGTCATCGCTTTCTTGCAGTTTCTTGGCACCCTTCGAATAGATACACGATTTTTAGATTATTTATAAACAGAAATACACAAAATACGGGAAGTTACCACGCATCAGTAAACGATGAGCATTCCTTCACACAATCTTAAATGCATCACTTTTTCATGAAGACAAAAATGAATGATGGAATTACTTTTTACAAACTCTTTCTTACAAAGCATAACCCTCACGGGAACCATGGAGTCTATTTGACCCCAGTGGTTTTTAAATAGTGGCGACCTCCACTTCCACGTAATCCTACATGACACTTTTTTCTGTGATACATCTAAATTTCATTGTTTTTACTGTATACCTTCAGGAGGGGAGCTATTTTATACACTTGGGGTCAAGTTGACCCATGGTTCGTCTCGTCTCATTTGATGTATACTTCATTTTTGTAATTATTTTCATGAATTTAACTTTATTTCATACACACTCACATTCATATATTAATATATTCAGAAATTTTGATAAAACTGTCAAGACAGACAATACTTGCTAATCGTGAAATTATAAAAAAATGCTGAAATCACTATCACTACCATTGGGATGATTTTTTTTATCTTTGTATTTTGTATCATCAGTCAAAACATTGAAACATGTTATTTTATTCGTTAGAAGTTCTTAAATATCAAATACAATGTTTCATTCGTTCGATTCTTTCATTACAGAATTTTTATAGCATTATTTTATAAGATTTTGGGCCTGCGGTCATATAGACCCAATGATTCCAATAACGTAAGTAAATTGAAGGTTCCTGACGAGGGCTAAACAGAACTATAGTGAATTATTCAATGATGCTATTAACTTCAATAATAAAAAATACTGACAGGTTCTCTTCAATAAGCAAGTCATTGGCTTCTGTAGCTGTGGGAACCAACAACAGTGACTCCACTTGTAGCTGGTCCAAGAGCGTGTTGGCTACGTGGATACTGTCTGTCTCTATTATTGACCACAGAGAGAAATATCGGTCACTCTTCGTCTCAAATCGGCCAACGTTGTGAACCTTGAACAATAAGAGGGGTGCGAAAAAAATGACAAAGCAATCGGTAGTCTGACCCGATGAAAGAGTAGCTCCAGTTATGAGATTATTAAAATATTTAACCAATTTTGTCAAATCAAATTTTAGTAAGCCCCAAAATTAATATAAAACACGTTTCAGATAAAAAATAATACCGTTATCAATTATTAAGTCATAATAAAAATATCCCTTATTCATGACTCTTATTAAATAATATGTATTGTCTTAAACAGTAACTATACCTGATTCCTAAATGCTGAGACAGTGACCTGAGGCCTCATGGTACCCTTTGGTATCGTTCTGGTAAAAATCTGGGTAAGACGGTCATAGTCTTGAGGACAAGACACCAAGAAAGAGGTGAGCAAGTCTCTGGTTACATTCTCCACAATGTGCACCCAGTCTTTGTTCTTCACTTTAATATACGATCCTGTTATAAAAATGAAACACACATGAGAAAGGAGAGGGGGGAGGCGCTTGGTAGCTTTTCAAAACTATCTGTTGCTTCTTCAGGCTTTCAGATTTGCAAGTTAAAGGGTTACGCCGTGGCCAATGTAACACTGCTTCACGGAGATCAGCAAAGTTACGCGACATTTTTTCAGTATTTTTAAAATACTGAAATAACTTTATAAAAATATGATGATCCTGACACTTTTCTAAACACTGAAATGAAATAACTAAGAAAATTATGACAAGATTTAATATACAGCGTGGGAGAAAAGTCTTCAATGATTTTACACATACAAAATAATGTTAAAAATAAATAAATTCCAGTGATATCATTGCAGTGGCGCGCGATACTTTTCAAAGCAACTATGCAGGGTGGTCCAAAAGTCCCAAACTAATTTTGCTGAAATAATAGTATTTTAGGATAAAAATGTAGTAACATAATTAGATGTATATTTATTTATCAAGCTTAGGTCTAAGATTTGACGTGATCTCCATCAGTGTGTCTTCAAATCTCAAATCTGTTCACTGCATTGCGGAACACATTCTCAAGCATCTCTGGGGTTATTTTAGCGACTGCCGCGACAATGCGGGTTCGCAGATCCTGCAGGTCTGTAACTCTTGTTTTGTAAACCTCAGACTTTATAAAGCCCCACGCAAACAAGTCTAATGGTGTTAAATCGGTGTTAAATCCGGAGATCGGGCTCCCGAGGGCCTGTTTCCACCACGTCCAATCCAGCGATTTCGTAAGAGCTCATCAAGGTAGGGAAACTCAAGCTTTGGAAACAGGGAACTTGGTGAAAGATCGTCCAAGAAGCGGAAGGCCAGTAACGGTGACAGGAGACAACAACAAAGAAAATGTCCTGGACAGTTTTCAAGTTTTTAACGGAAAAAGTCGCAAAGGAATTGGGTATTTCCAAATTTTCAGTTGCAAAATAATGAAATCACAGGGGTACACGATTACAAATCCATTTACTCTCAGCTCATATAAGACTAGGATTCTGATAGACGTTGTAGTTTGCCGAAACAATGAAACAAAAGTTGAACAGTGATCCAGATTTCCTTCAAAAGATGACATTTTCAGATGAATGTGTTTTCGGTTTAACGAGTAAAGGAAACAAACACAACGTTCACTCCTGGGCGAAAAAAAATCCCAAAATACGATTGGATAAATCCATTAAAACGGCTATACAGGGTGTACATAAAGTCAGGATCTATTTTTGTGAAGCACTTGGAAATTATATGGAATTCAATCATAAAATGATAAAGTGGTAACATTTATTAAATAATTAAGAGTAGGATTCGACGTGACGCCCATCAGTATCCCTGCACAGCTCAAATCGTTCCGCAGCACTTCTAAACACATTCTGGAGCATTTGCGGGTTATGTTATCTGCAGCAGTTCGTGTACGTAAGTTTTCAAGACTCTTAATCTTCGTCTGATAGACGTGCGATTGATAAAGCCCCATGCAAAGAAATCTAAAGGGGTTAAATCTGGTGATCTCGCTGGCCAAGGTCTGTTGCTTCCGCGTCCGATCCAGCGATTTGGAAAACGTCCATTTAGATAATCCTGAACAATTTGGCAGTGACAAGGAGCACCATCATGTTGATAGACGACGGTACTAACAATCCTATCCCCGTCGTCAATCAACATGATGGTGCTCCTTGTCACTATCCCAAATTGTTCAGGATTATCTAAATGGACGTTTTCCAAATCGCTGGATCGGACGCGGAAGCAACAGACCTTGGCCAGCGAGATCACCAGATTTAACCCCTTTAGATTTCTTTGCATGGGGCTTTATCAAATCGCACGTCTATCAGACGAAGATTACGAGTCTTGAAAACTTACGTATACGAACTGCTGCAGATAACATAACCCCGCAAATGCTCCAGAATGTGTTTAGAAATGCTGCGGAACGATTGAGCTGTGCAGGGATACTGATGGGCGTCACGTCGAATCCTACTCTTAATTATGTAATAAATGTTACCACTTTATCATTTTATGATTGAATTCCATATAATTTCCAAGTGCTTCACAAAAATAGATCCTGACTTTATGTACACCCTGTATATGGAATGGACCACATACATATTTGGAGCAATTAAAGATTTCATCTTCTTCCAAAGGATGTTCAGAATGTAGTGAAGCTTTACATTGCTAGAAATAATATCATGGGATATTATTATTTACTGGTCAAAATAAATGCTGACTGAACCTCCCCTCACTACGGCGCTCACAAATATTGCACTCAATGCACTTAGGCTAAAAGCTGTGCCTACCCAATTATCCACTTCATTCACAAAGTGTCGAGAGGGCAATAAAACTTGTCACCGATGTGGCCTCATCTGTATATTCTCAAGAATCCCGTGATGGATTTATAAGAGCAAAAATTAGGTCTCGTTCATTGCTGCCATGTATGGAAACCAAGAAAGAAATGACTTCACTTTTTGACAATTAGCTTTTAATTAGAGACTGAAAATAATTCACCAAAATTTCATAAAAGCAAATACTTCACGATTTTTGAAAAGGGATCTTTTTGGAAGTGTATTGATTATGTTTCTGCAATTGTGGTAATAAAATGTCAATAATTTTTCTCGTTGATTAGTGTGGTTGTAGATTATAGTTTGAATATTCAAAATTATATCAAGTTATTAACTATTATCAAAGTATCATAATATACTTCGGTCATCAAAGAATTTTTCATTTATTTAGAAAAAAGTGATTTATTTGTGATATTTACCGAGGTAAATTTTGATAAAATTTAAAATTGAGAAAATAATTTATAAAAGGGCACTTTCTAATGTATTTTTTTTTTATTTTGAATAATTTTTATTCTATACTGTCTTTTAATTGGATGCATATTTTTCAAGTTATAAGCATTTATATGTTTGACTAGCGGCCATTTTGTTTTTCTCAAAAATGAGCTAGTAGGGCAAAATTGATTATTCTTTTATATCACTATGTCATCTATAGAACCCAATACAGCAAATTATAGGTGAAGCAAATAAATATTCCACAAACTGCGTTTCACCCCACCCTAATATATATAACCTCTGGTTAGCTTCCGCCCGAATTGTTCATTCTGACGAAGGTCAAGCTTTTCACTCCACCTCAAACCAACAGTTTAACGTGGAATCCGAACCACGCCCCATCAGCAGCCCAGCGTCTTAATCACTAGGCCATCTAGGGTACCCATTTATCTACCAACCACTTTCTTTATTGTGTGGAAGGATGAACAGCTGCCGTCCGGTCTCGAACCCGGGGTCGATGGATTCGTAGTCAGCGACGATAACCACTACACCATATATATATATATATATATACCTTATGAGCCTTATGTTGTTTCGTGTGTTACTTTCTTGCGCTCTCCACCGTACATAGCCAGGCACGCCCGGCTCATCTGGTACTGTCCTGAGCCAGGCATCCAGTCTTTTCTTGAAGATTTCAACTTTGACCCCCGTTACGTTTCTGAGGTCCTTAGGAAGCTGGTTGAAAAGTCTTGGCCCCCTGACAACCAAGCTATTTTCCTTCAGGGTTGAGGAGGTCCCTTGTCGTGCTTTTAATTTGGGAACACTACACATTCTGCCTTTCCTATTTTCCAGTGTTGTTTGAATGGTAATTGGGTTTAGTTTTAGGTTTGGTACCAGGTTTTCGATCATTTTCCATATGTAGATTATGATGTACCTCTCTTCTTCTTTCCAGTGAGTACAGATTTAGTTTACGTAGTCTTTCCCAATAGTTGAGTTCTTTGCAGCCATCAATCTTGGCTGTGAAATGCCTTTGCGTTTCTTCTAGTTTATTAGTTTCTTCCTTTTTATATGGGGACGTCAAAACTGAGCAGTATTCAAGTTTTGGTATAATCAGTGTTTTTAGCAGGGGAATCATTACTGTCCTGTCCCTTCTCTTGAACGTTCTTAGAACCTGTCCGGCGACTCTTTTTGCTTTATTTATCGCTATCTGATTTTGTTTCGAATTTCGCATCATCTGTCATTATTATCCCGAGATCAATCGCTTTCATGCTTCTCTGAATTTCCTGTCTATCTGGAGCATAATATGCAGTCTGTTTAAGTTCTTCTTTTCTACCATATCTCAAGAGCTGAAATTTCTCGGCGTTGAATGACATGTTGTTGTCTTCTGACCATTTGTATATTTTGTTCGTGTCCCTCTGCAAGGCCTCCACGTCATGTACATCGCTGATTTTTCTGCTGATCTTTGTATCGTCTGCAAAGGATGTTACTATACTATTGCTGTTTACTCCGCTGTCTATGTCTGTTAGCATGATAATGAACAGGAGTGGGGCCAGTACTCCCTTGTGGTACAGAGCTGCGTACTTCCGATTCTGATGATGATATACCTTGAATTTTGACGACCTGCAGACGATCACTAAGGAAGTTGTAGATCCATTTTCCCACTTTGCCTGTTATTCCCATGTCTTTAATTTTTTGTCCTATTATACCATGGTCACATTTATCGAAAGCTTTAGCAAAATCTGTGTATATAACATCGTAGTTGTCATTGCCTTCCAATGCATCTAGGATATTGTTGTAGTGCTCTATTAGTTGTGATAGGCATGATCTACCTGATCGGAATCCATGCTGATTTTCGTTGAATCTTTCCCGTGTCTCCAGGAAATCATAAATTTTCTGTCTAACTATTCTTTCAAATACTTTGGTGAGGTGGGACGTCAATGACACTGGTCTATAGTTCTTTGCTTGAGATCTGTCCCCTCCTTTATATATAGGGACAATGTTTGCTCTTTTCAAGATGCTCGGTATTTCCCCCGTGTCTAGGGATCTTCTCCATATCCAGTATAAAGGTGTAGCTATTTCATTTTTACAGTTTTTAATCAATAATGCGTTCCAATTGTCCGGACCTGCAGCTGAATGTAGTTTCATTTGTTCTATAGCTCTCGCTACATCTTCTGGTGTAAACTCAGTCTGTTATATACTCTCCTTGCAATTCCTCTTCAAAGAATGCATTTACGTCAGGTATCGCTTTGTCACTTTTTGGGGTACTGAAAACTGATTCATATTGAGCTCTCAATGTATCAGATATTTCTTTTGGATCGTCGGTTAGTTCATTATTTCCCGTCCTTAAGGGCCCAATAGCGGCGCGCGTTTTTGTTTTCCTTTTTGCATAGCTATAGCAGTATTTTGGATTTTCCTTTATTGCTTCTACCGCCTTTTCCTCTTCCCTCTCTGTATGGTCCTTAATCAGGGCTTGTATTTCCCTATCGATACCCTCCAGTTTTCTTTTATTATTTTCCTGCCATTATCTCCGCAGTTTCCTAACTTCGCCTCCACTCTCTTTCTTTTGCGGAATAGTCTTCTCTTTTGCCTTTCTAGCCAGCTCCTCTTTCCTTTTGACTGTGATTTCGGAGCATATTTTTCTAAAATTCTCAGCGTTTTTTCCTCCAAAGTTGTTAGCATTTCTTCCGTTGTTTTATTCTCGAAAATTGTTCTCCATTCTATTTGGGCCATGTGCGATCTGATTGCTTCCCAATTTATAGTCTTCGAGTTTAAGTTAAAGGCCCCGAATTTACTTCTTTCCACAATATGTGTATTGTCTTCTAATGCTGCCATCATATTTGTTGATATCTCGATTAAGTTGTGGTCTGAGATAATGGTTGGGGTTATTTTTATATCAGCAATCAAGTTCGTGTTATTCGTGAATACCAGATCCAGGCAGTTATTTTTTCTGGTATTTTCTGTTATCTCCTGTGTCAGCATAAACTCGTTTGTGAGAGCCATCAACATTTTTGCTTGTTCCTGATCTTCTCTTGTGCCCCCCTTGTCCTGGTGAAATATATATTCCTATTCACCTTTTTGTATTTTATAAATGGGAAGTTAAAGTCTCCGCAGATCATTATATTGGGGGATGGAGGGTTTATGGCCTTTATTAGCTTTCTAATGTCATCAATGGCCTCCGAGATTTTTTCGGTTGGGGTGCTTGGAGGTCTATAGATGACTATTACTATCAAGTTTAGTTTTTCTATTTTCACTGCTAGGAGTTCCACATAGCTGTTTGATTTACTTATTATCGTCTCTGTCATATGACCTTCCTGTACATATATAGCACAGCCACCTTTCCGTCTCGTCGTTCTATCCGCTCTTAGTAAGTTGGCAATCTTTAAGATGAGTTTCTGAGAGGCATGCGATGTCCGCCCTTGTTTCGTCCATAAATCCTTTCAGGTACGAAACCTTATTGAGTGATTGGTTTGGTCTTATTCCTTGAATATTAGCCAGGACAATTTTTATGTTCTCTGTTTTTCGTTGCCCCTTGTGCATTTCAAGTTCGTTTTCCTTCGATATCGCTTGATTCGTTGCTCTATGATCCTCCGAAAGAGATCCGTTTCCTCCTACTTGTATTGGTAGCTTCTTGCCCGGTAGCGATTTGGCTCGGGGGTTTCCAGCTGTGTCAACTGCATGTGGATGACATTTAGCATTCGTAAGGTGTCTGAGATGTTGAAAAATTTTCTTGTTCGCTTACTGTGTTCCGATTGTTGTTCCTATTGTTATTTTTATTCCTATTGTCATTTAAACTTTTTCCTTTGTTCGTTGAGTCCGTCGGGAGATGTTGATAGTAGCATTTATTCCCGAATTTGCAGGTTCCGTATTTTGCGTAAGTTCTGCAAATGTCCGGGTGGTAGAATTTACATCCGTCTCCAAATTTACAACGACCATTATTATAGAAGAAATTGCATATTGGGGGATGTTCATATACAGAGCTGGGCAGTATTTAAATACATTTGTATTTAAATACGTATTTAAATACATTTGTGTATTTAGAACTGTATTTATAAATACATTGTTTTTCATGTATTTAAATATAGTATTTAAATACTTTAATGAGTATTTAAATACAATGTATTTAAATACTCAAAATATAAAAATGTAAATACTTTTACTGGTTTAATACACGTTCTGTACTAGCACAGTACGATGCGTCGACAGTGTAGTACAGCAGGTTCATGTTTCAACGTGTCAGTTCAATCAGTTGTGTGCCACTCTTAGTCGAAAGCGGTTGATTTCTTTATCGTGTGCTGTCATGGCTTAGTGAATTAGCGAATGCATATGTTAAAATTGTATGTATTTAAAATGTATTTACAAATGTATTTAAATACAATTGATGTATTTTGTATTTAGTATCTAAATACATTCGTAAAATGTATTTAGTATTTAGTATTTAAATACATTTCTCCCATGTATTTAGTATTTAGTATTTAAATACATTCAATGTATTTATTGCCCAGCTCTGTTCATATATACATTGTCCTCTTTTAAATCTGCAATTTCTTTTATATAATACCTGCATATAATTCCTTCCCCATATTTACTCTTGGCTTTTGTTTTTTCCTCCTTATTGGGGGACAGTTTTACTTCGTTTACTTGACTGCCCTCTTGTCTTGTCCTATTTGTGCTAGTTGTGTTTGTGTCCTTCGTTGCCCTTATGCTGTGTGTTGTCTTACACTCTTTGTCGCCTGTGTGTTTTCGGCCTCATTTTGGACGGTATTTGAATTCTTTCTATTTCGCCTTTCTCCGTTTCTTCCGTTTTCCACTGTTCTTTGTTTCCACTTTTCCTCTTTCATTCTCTTCTCGTAGTCTCTTTCTGCTTTAAATACCGTAAGAGAGTTTAATTCGGTCAAGCAGTTCTCGCAGAAAAATTTTATTCCATTAAACTGCTTTGCGTTCGTTATAAGGGAGATTTTTTCATCTTCCCATTCTAGGCATTTAAAATCAAAAAGTAGCTGACAAAAATCGCACCTGATCGCCTCTGTCTCAGCTGTTGCAGTTGTACAAATTCCACAGAGTTCCATGTATGCATTAATTTCCATGTTGGTGAAGTGACTCAAAAAGGGGTATTATGGGAGGTATTGGGGGGGGATGACTCAAGCTGTGTGAGGGAAAGAATTTTCCGTTACTCCAGGGTAGGGGATGTGGCACGCTGTATACTTCTCACTGATTGGTCCTCTCGACCGTGGCTGCGGGGGGATAATGGGGGGATATTGCGGGCACTTCAAAAAACAAAACTTTCCTCACAAAGAGACTCGGAAAAAATAACAAAAACAAATGCTGTATATATTAATTCACTTTGATTTTATTCACTTTTTGGTATACGCCGCGATTTTTACTTTTTTAAAAAGAAATACCGCTATGCACTATCAATAACTCACAATATCGGCACCGTTTAAAACTGATTTAACTGCAGGATTTTACTGTAATATCGCTTTTATTCGGACTTCGATCGAAACACGTGTAACCGCCACAACGGCCAAAAAAAAAATATATATATATATATATATACACAACACACACACACACACACATTTATATATATATATATATATACACACACACACAAAGGGTGTTCATAACATTTCGGGGGACGCACTTTCAGGATGGATTCAGGATCTGAAAACTGAAAAAAGTTTATGCAACATAGCCTGAAATCGCTTGTTTCGAGTTACAGCCCGTTCTGTGTTCCAGCAATTCTTTCCGCAAACTGTTTACAAACACTGCTTGCCGACAATGTTTGTATGTACGAGACTTATTCATGTATGGCCTTGCCGAGTGTAATGTTTCGTACACTCTGTGACATGTTTCAATACGTTGAGTGTAGAGCCATCTGTCAGAGGTGCATCGCGGTGTTTTACTGTTCGTATTCGTAACTTCTTACCGTGAATAAGTGCAGTCCAGTGGAAAAAAAAAACCATTAAAAGTTTTTGTGCTATTCAGTGAGTGTGTGCATTTGAAGTGAGAATGGAGGCTTATTCAAACAGGGAAATGGCAGACATGCATCTCATGTATGGACTTGCCGAGTAATGCGGCCGCAGCAAGACGTCTGTATGCGGAAAGGTTTCCGAATCGACGTCTGCCAGATAAGAAGACCTTTCAGAGAATAGACGAGCGTCTTGGTGATAGAGGATCATTCAACAAGCGAGTTTCAGATGGTGGTAGACCAATCAGCGCCAGAACTGTTGAGTTGCAGGAGCGGGTCCTGAATCGCTGAATCGCGCGCGTGGAGGAACATCCTGGTGATAGCACCCGAAGGATAGCAGCAGCAGAGGGTGAGATACACAACTGAGAGAATTTTACGGGAACACCAGCTTTACCCACATCACATTCAGAGAGTACAAGACCTTACTGATGCTGATTTCCCACCACGAGAGGCTTTTTGTACTTGGTTCTTTCAACAGTGTGCTCGCAATCGTCTTTTCTATCCTCGTGTTGTTTTCTGATGAGGCTGCCTTCACAAAAAATGGCGTGATCAATTTTCACAACACTTATCACTGGGCCGAAGAGAATCCCCATGCCACTATCCAGTCAAGGCATCAACAATAATTTAGTATCAATGTATAGGTAAGACTTATTAAGTCCTTTTGTTTTGCCTGCAAGATTTACAGGAGAACCCTATTCCAATTTTTTAAGGAATGATTTAAGCGATTTACTAGATGAAGTTCCTCTTGGTGTCTGACGTCGTATGTGGTTTATGCATGACGGCGCTCCGCCTCATTTTAGTCGAGTAGCCAGAGGCTATTTGCATGACCATTTCCCTGATAAATGGATGGGCCGTCGAGGACCCATTGCGTGGCCTACTCGCTTCCCGGACCTGAATCCACTCGAATTTTACCTGTGAGGTCATCTGAAATCCATCGTTTACGTGACACCCATTGCCAACGTTGAAATGCTTCGCCAACGTGTAGAACAAGGATGCCAAAAAATCCGAGGAATACCTGGAATGTTTGAACACGTCAGCAGTCTATGACGAGACGTGTTCAGGCGTGTATTCAAGCGCAAGGCAGTCATTTTCAGCACTTCTTTTAAAGGTAAGGCAGATACTTGCTGGAACACAAAACGGGCTGTAACTCGGAAACAAGGCGATTTCGGGCATACGTTTATATAAACTTTTGTCATTGTTTTCAGGTCCTGAATCCATCCTGAAAGTGCGTCCCACATGTCATGAAATACCCTCTATAAATGTATATGATATACATATATATTTTTTTAATTGGGGTTGTTTAACCTCCTTCGCAACATCTAAGTCATATGACGGAGGGGACCTACAACTTTACGTGGGATCCGAACCACGGGTTGCTACATAATCTGGGCGCAGAGGACGGTCTCCCATCTAACTACTACCCAGACCCAATGTCGCTTAACTTCGCTGATCTCCGGGAAGCAAAGCGGTGTTACGACATTGGCCACGACGTAGCCCATGTATATATATATATATATATATATATAAAATTCGTGGGAGAGACTGTTTTGATATAGCACCAGATCTGACAGGAGCAGGACTTGCAAACCAGTTGTTGACTATTGTTAGCAAAGCTGGAGTGGATATTTCGTACAGGGTAGGTCAAGGATACGATGGAGCTGCGGCTGTCTGATGACAAAAATGGTGTTCAGAAGCACATTCTCGAAGAATGCCTGACAGCCTCGTACACTCACTGTATTTCACACTGTATCAACCTTTGCGTAGTCAAAGCTCGCAGCGTGCAAGAAATACAATCGGCAGTTAGTTTTATGAACAAAATTGCACTGTTTTTAAAACACTCACAAAAGGCTGACAGTACTACAAGACTATTTCTGAGTTGGTCCATCAAGCTCTCATACCCGACTAAAAGATTATTGCAAAACACGTTGGGTGGAAAAAGTCGTAATCGGAAAAGCAACTGCTTATAAGGAAGCAATTAGTGACCCAGGATGGAAATTCCTCCTTTGATTTCCAGGTCAGACGAGCCAATAGAGAAATACAAGCGGCTGATGCGAACTCTAAAGGATAGGACTAATAAATTACTTTTTCAGGACTTCTCCATAGAATAGCAGGATCTGACAACTTTTTCAGCAGAGCTACCAACATGAATAATATTTATCTTACTAAAAGGCAAAATTAATCCTTCCAAAACTTCAGATCCAGGTAAGCTCTACCTTAGTGTACTTAAAGAAATGAACTGCGCAAGTCTCTTCTCTCACATACATATAGTAGTATATTTAATCGTTACAGTCTCGAGAAGTTCCGTTCGATTTGAAACTTGCAAACTTTACGCCAATATTTAAAAAAGGGGACAAATCGCTCCCGGAAAATTATCTTCCCATTAGTCTGACTCCAGTGGTTGGTAAGCTTATGGAGACGATCGTTCGGGACAAAATAGTTAATCACTTAAAAATGAATACATTAATCAAAGATTCACAACACGGCTTTCGAGTAATCGTTCGTCTTACTAATCTGCTCGATTTCTTTAATGATACTGTAAATACAGGGTGTCCCAGAAGTCTTGGGGGGGGGGGTTTTATTTGGCTATAACTTTTTTCTTTAATTTATTTATTTTTATTTTTCAATTAAAGTACCCTCGCTGCGATTAATGAAAATGGAATTCTGGACAGTGCAACAAAGAGTGGCTATTGTGGAACTTTATTTGACAAACAACTCTTCCATCGGTGCCGCTCAAAGGGCTTTTCGATTAAAATTCCACACACGTTCCGCTTCTTCTGATCGAGCTATTCGACGGTACGTCGCTAAATTTCGTATGGCAAAGGGTCGGGGAGACGAACCACGGACTGGGCGTCCTCGGACAAGCCGAAGTCCAACTCTGGTTGAGACAGTTCGTGAAAGCGTTGAGGAAAATCCACATCAGTCCGACGACGCAGCCAGGAATTAAACATTTCAACAAGTTCCTTACATCGAATTTTAAGAGAGGATATCACTCTTTACCCGTACAAAATTCAAATTGTTCAAGAAATCAAACCACAAGATCATCAGAGTCGGATAACGTACGCTAATGCGATTTTAGATTTACGCAATGAAAATGAAGATTTTCACCAGACATTAAATTTGTAATTAAAATCGCAATAAATATATTTTCAAGTGTTACAAACCTTTTTTTTTATTTGATCCCCAAACAAAAAAGTTATAGCCAAATAAAACCCCTCCAAGACTTCTTGGACACCCTTTAATATACGACAAGAATAAAACAGTTGATATTATATATTTCGATTTTCAAAGAGCACTTAATAAAGTGCCACACGGGAGATTGTTCGCTAAACTTCATTCATTTTGAAGATATTCTTTGGACAAACAACTTGCTGACGCGTTATGAGGAACTTATATAGAAGATGAGAAAATAATGTTTATTAACCCCTAATAGGAAATCATGGGTCAGAAATGAGTTGTGTGTTGGGTCTGTGGGACCCGTGAATTCCTATCCAGGGTTAAACGACTTGATTGTCCTTATAAAAACAATTTAATAAGCTAGACATCCTTCATTAATTTGAATCAGTGCTAGGAAACTTCTGGGCGTAATCTCGACGGGCTACCTACAAATTTCACTGCCAATCCTATCTTATGTTTATATTAGTTTCGAGTATAGATTGGGTGCTCGGTAGCTCAGTGGTTACGGTGGCAGACTCTGGGCGATGAGGCTCTGGCTCGCTCCCACCAGCTTCTTCCTGGGTTGAGTTAGCCCCTTATCGTGTCATTGCTCGGGGTAAAGGTGATCCTTGGGGCGCACACACCCTCCCCCGCCATCGTGGGGAAACGAGCTTTCGAGCTATTTGTTTTTCCCCCAAATACAGATCACTCGTTAACGTACATTTGCGTTTTCTGAAACTTTCGGTCAAAACTGTTCATGGATGTCCATAGTCCATACATGAACTTGGGTTCAGGTTTCCGAGAGCCTAAGCAGCTTCTTCCTGGCTTTGCATCCCTTTAGACCCCCTTCCTTCACCCTCCTTCTTAAGGGTTCGCTCTCAAACGGTGGTTCCAGTTAATGTTCGAAGATCGTCACGAAGGATAAATGTTTTTGTACGACGTTTCATCGCGCTCTCTCTCCCGTTAGTTCCCTGGTTTTGAGCGTTTTCATATCAACAAACTTATTATCTTTATCTGGCAATATGACAGTACTTTGTGTTCACTATTACTGTCGTGAAATGGAGTCAACATGAGGAATTCTTACGAGTTTTATCTTTTCCTAACAAATCATTATCAAGTAGTTTTAAAAACATTTAAATGTTACCTTAACTTCAAATACGTTCCCAGTATATTTTACAATAAGTAGTTTCGAAAAAAGTTCGCCAAGAAACAAAATCCGAGACATAAAACATTACTAATCAGAAAAGATGGGGTTTGTTTTTTAAATTTTCTTAGTCACTGAAAGAAATAAAATATCTAACCTTTCAAGGGAAACCTTTTACCAAAAATATGCTTATACTTCAAACCTAACAATGTTCAAGATACCTTTACACGAGCGCCCAGTACCTCAGTGTGTTGGGGCTGTAGGTGGTGAAGCGCTGAGCTCGCTCCCGGTTGCTAGTATCGGGTGGGCTGGCTCAACCATCCATCCCGTTTCTGCTCGGGCTCAGGTGACCTTTGCGGCGCACCTCAGCCCCAACATAGTGGGAAAATGAACTTCTGGGCTAGTTTTTCAAATACTTTGCGTAAATATTGCTATTGCGCGCGCGCGCGCCTGAGCGTAACTTACCTATGGGTCCGATAGGCTTATTTTTGAAAATTCTTTTTTCATGAGCTACTTCAATTTCCTTGATTACTCTCGGCATGAACTGACCAAAGACAGTGAGGTTATCTTTCTCTCCTTTTACGTTCTGAAGTTCATTGCACAAAAGGCCTGTTTAGGAAAAACAACTTAAGTTACAAAACAAAAATTATTGTAAGTTGACGCCTATTCACACATTTTGCTTTTTGAAGCAAAATTTTATTCGCCCTCTAATAAAATCAATGATAGCCACTTTTTTTTCCTTTTTTTTTATTATAATCAATTTTCTAATTCGAAATGTTAAGTGAGAAATGGGTCGAAACCAATCAGTTTTTTTGAAAGAGCTTAAAGCCATCCTATATACTGAAAATAAAAGGAATTGTTTCGTAATTTAAGCTTGAAGGAGTTACTATTATTTTAATCATTGTTGTAATGTAGCTTTAGTCAATGCGCGTGACCTTTAACGTATCAATACTCCATTTCATTTAATCATTTAAACAGTTTAAAGTTACCGTATATAGTTACAGTATGCGTATAGCGTAGCGTACGACTAAAACCATATTTCGCATTAAGAGATAAATGAATCATCTTAATACGCTCAAAGTTCATTAATAGATAAATAAAGATAAAAACTAAAAAGTCGATTAAAACGGGTATAGATTAAAATCACGCGTCACAAATGGTATACAAAATTTAAAGTTGTACAATACGGACACAATCTTTTAAAGATTGGAAAATTATTTTGTAGTTACAAATACAAATGCTTTCAAAAATATTTTCTTCCTCTCTTTTCACAAAAAACTATAATTGGTACATCTTCATAAGTAAAATTATTATTATTATTATTGATTTTTCAAAGTTATTTATAAATTAAATAGCATCCAATGATCCTCCAAAGAATACAATTCTCTTTACCTATACTGTATAAATGCATGTAGGGTGATGAGAATTATGATTTAGCAATTATGGGGATTTCGCCTAAAACTTAAGTGCTCAAGAGACGTGAAAAGATATACTCGATAGAGGTCTGGACAGATACGGGTAGGTTCGTAAGCACATGCCCGGCCCGGCCCATGAACGAGTATGGGCAAAAAATATAGTTTTTGCCCACGGGTCTGGACTCTGAACGGGTGCAGGCTTCAATTTTTTTTCAAATGTGTAGAGAGTGATAAAAAATTTAACAAATAAGTCAATTTCACAGACATTGCTCGTCATAATGGTATGAAGTGAAAGTACTGAAAGAAATTTCAGTGCATTAAGATGATTACTACCCACTCAATGGTCATTCCCAGTCGCATTCGTGATCAACAAGTGACAAATGTACAAGTGAAAAATTTCACATTTGAGAAAAGTGTGTCTCGATTTGGGACAAGGTTTTCGTCACTGAAACGGCGCTCAGTGCGAATGTTTAACATTTTCTAACCTAACTTATTTAACAAATCAGAACCTAACATTAGCCTAACCAATCAGAACCTAATTTCTCGTATCCTAACCGATCATAACCTTACTAATCGTAACCTAACCCGAACCAAAGTGAGAAAGGCCGTGGATGAGAATGACATGAATTGGGAATAGACCGATTCGCAAATGCCTCATTTGAGATTCTCACTTTCCCATTCTTGGGCGCAGAATCGAATGGGAATGAGGGTGAGTGAGAGTAAACAACTAAGGATTAGTCATCTAATAAAGACGAATTTAGTTAAAAGAAAAGAAGATAATGTTGACGACCTCTTATTCTTACATACAAACTCGCAACTTAATTTTTGTTAGCAGCTCTTAAGTTTTTAAAAACTACAATGGGGCTTCTATACGAGTATACTATATACAGTACAGTAATTATTATAATAATAATAATCTGCGAGTATCGTGAATCAATTTATTATATGTAGGTCCAATATTACATTAAAATGGGTACGGGCCGGTCTGGGCACACGTTTTATAAAATTCTTTCGGGCCAGAGCGGACACGGGCTTCAAAATAAAAACAACATAACGGGCCGGGGCTGAAAAAGTAGGTCCGTGGAGACCTCTAATACTCGCTCGCTCTCCATTTGCTTCATACCTCTCTAGAATATTTAATAATTGCGATATTCCATGCTAATCATATAATAAAGTACATTTAAATAAACAAAGGTTTAGTCCCTATCTACTCACGACTTCCGTAAATTAAAATTTAATAAGTAAAGAATCTAACGATTGGGAGATCGAACTTAAGCCTTGAAAAATGGACTGCGAGATTAAGGTGTCACAATTTACGAATCAACGAATAATAATAATTAAATGCGCACCGACACCATAAAAAATAATTTTATTATTATACTCATATACAGGGTGCTTCAAAAAAACGTTGCCACTTTTATGGCGCTAATATCATTTGCTTACCAGTTATAGTTTGTAATTTTTTTTTAGTTTACGTAAGCGTGTGTGTTTATTTGCTTATTTTTAGTTTTTTGTTTTTTCAGGGATTGTGCGAGTGATTAATGAGTAAACCTATTCAATGGAAATGTCTACAACTACAAGCTTTACATTAGAGCCACGCAGATTTCTGCGTTGCTCTAATGTAAACTTTGATCTTTTTCCGTTTGTCATCTACCCTGTGAGCAGTCCAGCATGCTCTCAAACATACGCTTCTCCCTCTATTCCTCACTCCGGATACATACATACATTTCACACACAACACAATCTTTTCAAAGTAACAAAAGAAAAACCAAATAGTAACGTTCTTGACCTTGATTTCGGCTCTCTCGGGGTATTTTTGCTGGCCCTCACGCTTGG
This sequence comes from Bathynomus jamesi, assembly GCA_023014485.1. Lineage (NCBI taxonomy): Eukaryota > Metazoa > Arthropoda > Malacostraca > Isopoda > Cirolanidae > Bathynomus > Bathynomus jamesi. The sequence goes on from JAJOZX010005117.1 coordinate 69,948, forward strand.
CCCCTCCTTTCTACATAAACAAAATACTGGAAGGAAAGAATTTTGTGCGGTGGGCTGTACACATTTTCATCATTTACCTAATCTATTTTTGATGGCTATCTCCTGCAACATATAATGTTTGTACTCGTCGTCCGCTTCTTGCAAACTGTATGTGAAGTTTTGTATATGAGTCTCTTCTGTCATCAAGCACTGTTCGAGACTGTCAATCTCTCTCTCCAGTTTCATTTTCTCAGCATTCAACTCAGCAACTGTCGTTTCCCATATGGCCTTTGCGCTGAAATGGATAAACATTGGAGGTGACAGATTTTCCAGTTTTATACAATGATAGTGATGAGACGTGTTTTTGAATTTCATTAAAAAAAAAAACGGTAAATTTTATTTAAAACCAACCTAAAAATGATAAAATAATGCAAAAGCCCCTTCTTTTGCTACATTTAAGTTGCGTGGCAGACGATTCATTACTAACATCGCTAAAAACTTTTTTACGTTTAAAGTAATTGATAAATGGAATAATCTTCCCGTGTCCATCGTGAACTCTACCAGCGTTAATATGTTTAAAAACAGTTTAGATAGGCATTTTAAAAATATTAATGTTGTTCAAAATAATAATAACAATTAGCAACAGGAGCTCTCGGGGTAATGGTCGAGGATGAGTCTGTTGACGATTAATGCCAGCTTGTGACATGCCAGCGTGTGATAAACTGTGATATGCCAGCAAAAAAAAAATTAGACTAACACAAACGTAGATGTAGCTCGTACCGTAAACCAGGGTTGTGGAGTCGGAGTCGGAGTCGTGGAGTCGGAGTCGTGGAGTCGCACGTTTCAGGGCGGAGTCGGAGTCGAATTTTTACAATGTGGAGTCGGAGTCGGAGTCGGAGTCGGAGTCGGAAAATTTTGGACCGACTCCACAACCCTGGTTATAGCCACTAGGTTAAGAAGGGTTATTCAATTTTAAGTAGCACTACTACTGGTTAGACCTTAATTATGTTTAAGAGAATCTTTTTCATTATATATATATATAATATATATATATATATATATTGGAAAAAATAAAAAATTCCTTAATATGATAATATCTACAAGTCAATATCCTTCTTAATATTTGAATGTTCCCTTATCCTAGAAAGTAACCTGACGATTCATGTGGTGGTGGTGAAATGTCTTATTATTATGATAATTATAGAGTGAAACACTAGAGGAGTCGGAGTCGTATATTTAAAATGTGAGGAGTCGGAGTCGGATTTTTAGATTTTTTACAATGTGTGGAGTCGGAGTCGGAGTCGGAGAATTTTGGACCGACTCCACAACCCTGCCGTAAACTAACCCACTTTTTGTTATACTCTTCCTATTTTTTTTCCCCTTTCTTATCCTCTCTTTACTTGCATGTCTGTAGTTTGCATGGTATGAAGTGTTGAGTTAAGACTGTGTTTGCATGGTTTGTAAGCGTTCTTATTTTACTATTCATCTTTCACCTCTTTCCTATTCTCTTCGACTTTCTCCGGCTTGTCGGCAGTGGCCGGCGGATGATGATGATGTCGAGTCTTTCTTTCTCTTGTTCGAATGAATGTTAACCCACGAATGATAGGTTTTGCTACTTACTTAACCCCTTATTCTCCTCTTTTAACCCCTACTCTTTCCTTTCTCTCGGGCTAACCTTAGAGTGGATCTTAGGGTCTTTGTTAGCTTTAGCTTCTGTAGATCTTAGAATCATTAACTTTTAATGTGAATATACTTTATCATCCTACTGAAAAACCAATACGACTTCCGAACCAATTATGTCATAATCTTTAACTACGTACCAACAAAGCGAGTTAACAAGTGTGAATTTTGTGTATTTTTAAATTTCGACTTTAGTTTCACAATTAACGAGTAACTTTGGTTTTCAAATACTGTACATAAGTTACATTTTTATCTTATATTACTGAATATGTCATCATAATAATTACTTGAGTTTAAGCGTACCAATGAGGCCCCAACCGTAGCGTGGTTTTGTATTTTTAAAAATTCTTAGTTTGGCTATTTTTTAGCTAAACTACTCATTTCTTATCCTTCGTCCCCCAAAGATATTTTTCCTTATTAAATTTCCTGTCCACTGATACCGATTACAACTTTCTTTCAACGTGAATTCCATCAAATTATAGTCATTTGTTAATTGTGAAATTAGAAGTAAAGTTTAAAATTAAAAGTAAAATCTGCAATTTCGTCACCCTTTGTTGGTATACAGTTGAAGACTGACGACGTTTTGGTCCAGGACCATAGGTACTTTGTTGATAAAATGTAAGTAATAACTCGTACTATTGCATATTTTGTCTATGGACAATTTATTTCATTACAGACACTTATTAATTACATATCAATAAGTACTTTAACATAGCCTATCATGGTATGGCATGAATTTTAAATAGGGTATATTCTCCTGTCCCCGAGTGCTCCTATCGTCCACCACGCACGGTAGTACGTGAGCAAATCTTTTTTGACTACCCCGACTAACAATTCGCGGATGGCTCTTCCGAAGGCTATAACTTTTTTCATAAGAAACTACACCACACGTCGTCCCGAATACTTCGATGCAAACATCGAACAATATCGTTCATTACAAAAATCTTAGAACAAAGTTTCTGTGGCCAAAGAAGTTGTTCAGCCGAGTAAGCCGCCATTCCCCGTGATGGTGTGAGGAGTTCTAAGCTCCGCTCAGCGTCACGCCTCTTGTCGGCAGCACTCAAAAGCAATATTTCGGCTATCTTGCAATTTGTGTTGTTTGTGGTAAAAACTAATGATTTTGTGCATCTAGTAAGACCACGCTTGTACAAAAGTATGTTCTTTTGTGAAATCGAGGAAAAGCAAGTCAGTACATACATTTACAAAAATATCACGGCCATAAAAATTTTGAGCTTCACATCCAAAGTCAAAGAGGCCAAATTTGTGAAGCTGCACTCAAAAGACAAGTAGTTCGTGAGCTTAAAGTAAATATTAAGTTATCACTCGCTTAAATACTTTTGTTTAAAAGGTGGCATGAGCGCTAATTTTGTGCAAAATTTGCGTTTAAAACAAAAAGGCGGTGCCGACAAAAATCATGGACTAGTCTTAAAACTGTGTCCTGCGAAAAGGCAAATCTTTTTTGTGTGCATAATAATCTATACTATAAAAAAGCAGTCCTGTCCGTTCGTCCTTCCATCTGTAGACACTATGTATTTACTATTAAGCGATTCTGAACAGAGAAATAAAAAAAGCTTTGCTTTATCCTATATATTATTGAGCTAAAATGTGTGTGTGTGTGTGTGTCGGCTTTCTTCGGAACCGTGCACAGGCTACCCGCCCGGGGTGAGTGGGGGTGGGGTAATGGGGGATAGGGGGGTAATGGCGTTTTTTGCTTGTGTGGGGGGGTAATCGGGGAATGGGGGTGGGGAATGGGGGGAATGGCGTTTTTTTTTAAATTCTATAGCTTAGCCACTTTTTACTGCTACATACTGTGACATATACTGCTACCCGCCCGGAGGGCCAAGTTGTACAATAGTACAAGTACAAGTAATAGTACAAGTTGTAAATAGGCCCGCAACTAATGAACGCGTGTCACTAGGTGATGTCAGTGTGTATAGCTGATGACGTCAACTTGGCCACTTGCCAACAAGCACCATTCAACTACGCACCAGTGCGCCGTATCATTGCTTTGTGTGAGGGCGCTTTTGTGGAGTCTGGCGATTTTGCAGAAAATGTCGAAATTTGAGCAACGTGCAAACATCAAATTGTTTTAAACTTGGTAAGACGGCTACAGAAACGCACGGAATGCTTGCAGCTGTCTACGGAGATGAAGTTGTTACAAACAAGACGGACGGACGACCACTTCTTTCATCATCTTCCAAAGACGCGTTTCCTTCTCGAAACCTTCCAAACCACTTGCAAACAGTCTTGTTTGTAACAACTTCATCTCCGTAGACAGATGCAAGCATTCCGTGCGTTTCTGTAGCCGTCTTACCAAGTTTAAAACAAAATTTGATGTTTGCACGTTGCTCAAATTTCGACATTTTCTGCAAAATTGCCAGACTCCACAAAACGCCCTCACACAAAGCAATGATACGGCGCACTGGTGCGTAGTTGAATGGTGTTTGCTGGCATCTGGCAAGTGGCCAAGGTGACGTCATCAGCCATACACACTGACATCACCTAGTGACACGCGTTCATTAGTTGAGGGACTATTTACCTAACTTTTTGATCACACCTCGTATATGTGTATATATATATATATATATAAATAATTTATTTTAAAGACTATATATATATATATATATATAACAATATATATATATATATGATACACACAGACAGTGCATGGAACAAGGAACTCTTCTGGGATAATTAAATCCACTATAGTCCGAATAAGTAATGGTAAATGACAAATACCATAGTTTTTCTTTTTCATGATGCTAGCCCGACGTGGGCAACGGGTCACTCGCAAAGAGGTCCCATAAATATAGCTTCCCTCACCAGCTATCTGCAAAGCAGACAGGATCCAGCTTTGGGACATGGATCTAGGGTTTAAAGCACCTAGCCATGCTACATTTAGAACCACAATATAAGCAAAAGACTCGCTGCCTTCACGTCAGATTGAATGCATCAAAGAAAAAGAAAAAGGGGTAACTATTATATTTTTAGCCAAAAAACGAACATGTTATGTGCCTTGAAAAGTGGACGCTCAATTCTGCCAGTTGAGGTTTAAGTTTTGGTTTTTGGCTAAAAATATAATAGTTACCCCTTTTTCTTTTTCTTTGATGCATTCAATCTGACGTGAAGGCAGCGAGTCTTTTGCTTATATTGTGGTTCTAAATGTAGCATGGCTAGGTGCTTTAAACCCTAGATCCATGTCCCAAAGCTGGATCCTGTCTGCTTTGCAGATAGCTGGTGAGGGAAGCTATATTTATGGGACCTCTTTGCGAGTGACCCGTTGCCCACGTCAGGCTAGCATCATGAAAAGAAAAACTATGGTATTTGTCATTTACCATTACTTATTCGGACTATAGTGGATTTAATTATCCCAGAAGAGTTCCTTGTTCCATGCACTGTCTGTGTGTATCATAAAAAGCTCAGGGGACCATTCTGAGTTCATTCCTATATATATATATATATATATATATATATATACACAGGGTGTCCAAAAGTCTCCATAGATAGGGAAAATTAGCACTTTTTAGCAAAATGTAACTTTATTTACAAAACACACTACATGATTGCCATTTCTTTGTAAACACACACGGATGCGTCTCTCCCACTCATGGTGAACTCGTGTTAACACATTTGGTGTTATGGACGTAATTGCACTTTGAATGCGTTCCTTTAGGCGATCCATGTTCTGTATCTTTTCCTGGTACATTACGTTCATAACACGAAATGTGTTAACACGAGTTCACCATGAGTGGGAGACGCATCCGTGTGTGTTTACAAAGAAATGGCAATCATGTAGAGAATGTTTTGTAAATGAAGTTACATTTTGCTAAAAAGTGCTATTTTTCCCTATGTATGGAGACTTTTGGGACACCCTGTATATATATATATATATATATATATATATATATATATAATATATATATATATATATATATATATATATATATATATATATATTATATATATATATATAATATATTTTAGGGGTTTCCATTATTTCAATGAAATAAAATGCATATTATGAAATAGGAATTTTGTGAATATTTCATGTATAAATTTTATGGCCAAATTCACGTTTTAACAAAACGTTCAGTATTGATTCTTTTAAGAAATGCTGCACCCACTCCAAAATGATACATTCTTAAAGCTCTCCTTCCTTCCAAAATTGTAAACATATCCCCTCTGCGACCCGAGATAAAATAATCTTACGCGTTGTTATCCTTCTCCAATTTTTCTTTGAGGATTGCAACATCTCTCTCTTTTTCGAAACATTCCTTCTCCAAATTTGTTTTTTTATTCCATTTTTCCCTCAAGCACCGCTTCGTTTCGGCAAGTTCCTTATTCGCCTTACTGCGTTCCGCTCCCAGTGTTTGCTCTTCTCCGCTAACTGTACGAGTTCTACGTCGTAAGAACTGTGGAAAGATCAAAAGGATGAGAGAGTGGGAGAGACGAAGAAACGGCTTTAATGAACAGCAGGTTGGGAAATTCGTTTTTTATGCAAGGGAATGTTGAAGTTAACCGACATGATTCCTCATCTCTTTCTTCAATCCTTCCCTGCACTCAGTAAATAATTCACATGTGAAAACGTATTGCATCACAGAATATAAATTACTATCCTCAATAATTTTTTAAATTCATCAAGGACGCAACAAGACTTACTATTACCTTCAATGATAATTACTAGATACTCTTCTATACTGCTCAGTTGATTATACATATAAAACTTTGATTGATTACCGCAACAGTATAAGATCACCCAAACCCGCAAGGAAAAGAACTAAAACAGTGTTTAAAAAGGCTAATTAATTTCGGCCAGTCACAACCAAGCCCTTTTCAAGCCATAAACGAGTTAAAATATCAAACAAAGTTTAAAAACTTCCGTCTTGCGAAAAAGCTAAAGTAGGACGGAAGTTTTTAAACTTTGTTGGGCATTTTAACTAGTTTATGGCTTGAAAAGGGCTCGGTTGTGACCGGCCGAAATTAATTAGTCTTTTTAAACACTGCTTTAGTTCTTTTCCTTAAACAGACTAATAAACCCCACAACTAGAGACGTAATTACAGTCCCCAAAGATATCCTGTATTTCACTTTGCCTTATATGGGAACCTCAAGTTTTAATATTAGAAACAAACTTAAAATTGCTCAAGGAATTCACCCACAACTATGTATAAAATTATATTCACCCCATCTAAATCGATTCATAATTTATTTAAATACAAGGATGTTATTCCTACACTTCTTAAGTCATTCATAGTTTACCAATCAAGTGTAACCACTGTATGGGATCATATATAGGTAAAACTAAGACACTTAAATCCTGTATTTACGAACATCTCATCTCGGTAAATCGGTCCGTACAAATTTACCTCTTGGCAAACCACCTAATTCTCTCATACGTAACCATTCACACAACAATAACCACCCAATTTCAGTCTAATTTCGCCGTACTTGCTGCCGGAAGTTCTGACCTTAAGCTCAAAATTATGGAATCTTTTTTATTTACCAATTAAACCAGACTTAAATTCTGATGAATCATCGGTAGATCTGCTATGTTTCGGTTAAAGTGCTAGTTTATTTTATTTATTCACCTTTTGGTTTTAATGCTTTTATATTTTTCCGAGCTACTTTTTACTATTGTACTTTTTAATTTCACTTATTTACCTTTTAGTTTTAATGTTTTAATTTTCTTAGCTACTTTTTATAATTTTTAACTTATTTTAAATTGTTATTGAGCAATTTGTATTTTGTATGTGATTTGGCATTTTATTGTTTTAGCCCTGAAGATGAAATTAGTGCATTCCGAAACGTTGGTACTGATTAAACCTTGAAGGATGTTTATATATATATATATATATATATACAGACCGTGCATGGAACAAGGAACTCTTCTAGGATAATTAAATCCACTATTGTCCGAATAAGTAATGGTAAATGACAAATACATAGTTTTTCTTTTTCATGATACTAGCCCGACATGGGCAACGGGTCACTCGCAGAGAGGTCCCAAAAATATAGCTTTCCTCACCAGCTATCTGCAAAGCAGATAGTATCCAGCTTTGGGACAGGATCTAGGGTTTAAAGCAGCCTAGCCCAGCTACATTTAGAACCTCAATATAAGCAAAAGATTCGCTGCCTTCACGTCAGATTGAATACATCAAAGAAAAAGGGGTAACTATTATATTTTTCGCCAAAAAACAAAACTTGAACCTCAACTGGCAGAATTGAGCGTCCACTTTTCATGGCACATAACATGTCCGTTTCAAGATGGGAATGAACTCAGAATGGTTCCCTGAGGTTTTTTATGATACACACAGACAGGGCATGGAACAAGGAACTCTTCTAGGAACCTCTTTGCGAGTGACCCGTTGCCCGCGTCGGGCTAGCATCATGAAAAAGAAAAACTATGGTATTTGTCATTTACCATTACTTATTCCGACTATAGTGGATTTAATTATCCTAGAAGAGTTCTTGTTCCATGCACGGTCTGTGTGTATCATAAACCTCAGGGAACTATTCTGAGTTCATTCCCATATATATATATATATATATTTTTTTTTTTTTTTTTTTTTTTTTTTTAAGTTCAGGAAGAACCGATTCGCCTCTATTTAAAAGGGCATATCTCGGCGGAAAAACAAAGAAAAAGTGAGAGGAAAGACAGAGGAAAAAGAAAGGGTGGAGGGGACAGTCGAATATATATATATATATTATATATATATATATAATATATATAATATATATATATATATATATATATTTTTTTTTTTTTTTTCCAAGGCCATAATGAGAATGTACCTTTGCAATTTAAGACATTTTTCTAAAACTTTCACGACAACAATAATGACGACGAAAAGGTAATAAAGATGGTTCATTTGGACCTTCTTCGGTCGGTGATCAAATATGGCCGAACACTGAAACCTATTAGTGTGTTTAAAACAATTATCCCCCAATTTAAATACACAAACCTGCTTATCTCTGACAGTTCCTTGATTTTAACTTTTGCTTCCTTCGTCACATGTTCCAATTTGCTCATATTTTTTTCATATTTTTCTTTTTTAAGTTTTATTTCATTTGCTTCATTTTCATCTTCTTTCACCTGCAACAATTTGCCATTCTTATTCTTATACTATAAAAAGGCACGAAATAGCGAATTATTGAAATCAGATTTGAGAATTTCCTGAAATTTGAGTTTCAAAATTTGCCAAAAGTAAAAAGATATCTTTCGTAGAGCAAAATCACCTTTGAAGCAAGGAATAAAGCAATTTTTTAACGTGTCATTAGTTTTAAAAGACCGAAATCACAAATTTTATACAAAGGGTGAATCAAAATAATTTTTACACATTTTTAAATTAGTAATTTTGGATTAATTGCATTTATAGTAATAATAATAATGATTGGGTATTTGCTATGATGCAATATTACCTAGAAACTGATACACTATTACAACTGTTTTGCATTAGGAATTGCAAAGACTAAGACATCTTGGCATCTTACGTAGCCATAGTCTAAGCCATCTTTAACAAAACGAATACACGGCTGACTTTCAAACAAAGGATGATGATTTTAGTGGTACTAAAAATATGAAAATGTAAAGGAAGTGCAGCTTATCTGGATACAGCGGCTCTCATTCGTACAACAATTTGTCGCATTCATGATAAATTTGAAGAACATGGAAATGTCCGAAATGTGAACAAAATCAATTGCGGGAGAATACGGACAACGCGAAGTGAAGAAAATGTGAAAACTGTAATAACGGCGTACCGGTACAAGCGTTCTCCAAAAAGTCAACAAGGCTCTGTGCACGTGAATCAGGGATCTGTTAACCTACCACTCATCGAATTTTAAAGGAATTAAAGTGGAAATCATACATACCTAGGATTTCGCATGCTCTTAACGAGGATGACCATGATAGAAGAGCAGAGTTCTGCGAGTGGTTCACTGTTATGAGTAACGTACATTGTAAATTTAAGGATAGGATAATTTGGTTTAATGAAGCTACATAAGCTGAAGCGGTTGTCAAACATGGTATACCACATGGGTCAGTTCTAGGTCCATTGTTCTTATTATACTTGTATATAAATGACCTTCCACGTTCATCTGATATAATGAACTTCATGTTTGCAGATAATACAATTTAGATTGTTTGCATCTCAAATACTACCCCTTTTCATTGGATTGAAACTATGGAATGATTTAAATGGTGATATAAAAAAAACTGTGAATGTAAATTAGTTTAAAACCAAGTTGAAATTCCGATTAATAATGGCAAACTGATAAAAATCTAGGATTAAATGTACCACTACTATTACATTACTATCGTTTAGTCATTTCTCTTGTGTAATCTAGGATTAAAGACATTACTTGTGATTGTTCAGTTCTTATCTCTCATGTATAATACTGATTTCTTTGTATGATAATGGTATAATACTGGCACTCACTCACAATACCTTCAATAATGACCTTCCATTTGTCACATCGCTAATGATAATTCACTGGTCGACAATAACTTGTTTCTCTCATTAAAGATGTATACACAATTTTCTAGACTAGTTTTGTACCCCGATTCCAAATCTGTTTTTGGTTTTCCTCCAGCACATCTAGTTATCGAAATATGACTGGTGTTAATTTCAGTTCCAGAAACCTTGGTAGCCATTTTCCATTGACGGGATGTCTTGATGGAAGCGTTTCCCTGTTTCCCCTGTTCGTCACTCACCGCGCCAAGGTTTTCGGGAAAGAAATCTGACGCGAATGTAAAAAAATATATTTTCATGGACATGCGACAGCCCATTTCTTGATATGCAACGAGCAGTTTCTGAACTCCATCTTTGTATGCGGGAGACTTGTGGTTACGCAAGAAGTTTCCACAAATCCATTTGAAAGTCTGCCATGCTTTTAGTTCCAAGGCATTGAGCCTTTCTTCAAAGCCTTCATCCTGCAGAACCTCCCTCATTTGGGGCCCTACAAAGATTCCCTCCTTTAATTTCGTCAGGGGTGTGAGGTGAGTATGGGAACCATTACATTGGCTCATGAAAGTTGATTATTCGGCTGGAAAAAAATGCGAGTTTCACAAGCAGTGTATGGAGGTGCTCCATCTTGCTGAAACTACTGTGAATCTGGGGTAATGCAGTCGTTTCTTTTACGGGACAAACTAATTAGTTGTGATAAACAGAAATCTTATAGCATCTGACGACATGAATTTTGCATTACTGTTACTGCTTTTCCAATTTCTTTGTCAAAGAAGTAGGGACCGACTACACTAAACTATACCATCCAACAGCGACCCAAATGTAGAGTTCAGCAACACTACATGGAAGCTCCATTGGAGTGCCAGCATGACTTTCCCAGTACGAAAGTTTTGCTTATTAATCTCCCTAGACAAATGTACGTAACGCTCGTCAGTGAAGTGGATGCGTTATCAGAGATATCTTTAAGCTTTTCTTGATGGAGTTTCCTGGGTTGTGGATAGGTCGTCGTGGAACCGCTATTTTATATCCTCCAGGGTCATCTGATCTTACACCTTTGGATATCTAGCTGTGGTTGTACCGGAAAGAAAGTATATTGTACTAACCCTGAAAATACGTAACAGAGGAAACGATTGTTCGGGAAGTACACAAAACCTCAACTGATATGAACATTACCGCGCGTTGATCTGTTTTGGGACGTTGCTCCACGTGTGAAGATTTGAATATATAACAATTACAATTAAATAATGTTTTTACACATTTACTTATGTACGATACATAGTGGTTTTTGTTTATTAAGTGCAATTAGTATCCAAAATAAGAATTTTTTAAATATATCTACGTACATTATTTTGAATCACCCTACATGATATGAGCGTCCAGTGGCTCGATCAGTTTGGGCGCCGCTCGGCAGTGCTGAGACTTCCGAGTGATAGGTTTGAACCATTAACGATGGTTGTCGATACAATTTGTTACACCTTCGTTTACGAGTTAATGAAAATACAATTTTAAATGAATGAGAAATAAAATCATGAAGGCAGCTTAAGTTTATCTTTCCCTCGGCTTAATGTGTATTTTGAGAGCATGAAAAATAAACGGATAAATATTTACACGTTTTCTTTAACAAATAATTTTTAAAAATATAGTCGGTCATTAGTTGTGTAAAATACTTCATCGTAACTTTCCATTAAAAAGTAAAAAATTGGGGACACCTTTTCATTTACAAAATGACCACAGAGTATAAAATGTAGCCGATTCCATACTAAATTTCATTCACTAAGATCTAATTTAAAAGTGAATAGATAACTTTGCTCGTACGGATCGTTGGAGGTAACGTATAACGTACGACTCCATTCAGAGAATTACGCAATTCTTACCACTTCAAATAATTTCAACTTTACTTTCGAGCCTTTAGATAAATAACGTGAAGTAATTAAATTACTGCTGATAAGTAATTGTAATTTAATTGTTTTGAAAGTAATTTTTATAACTGCCTCTGACTGGAAAGAATACAAATTTGCAAGTGTGCGCGCGCGTTTGTGTGTACTTACTTCCGCCCAAGCTTTTGCCTTCCTGAGGTAAGACAACATCTTTCTCTTATCCTCAAGAGAATTAATTGCTTGTACTTTCTTCTCCCATTCCTTGACTTCTTTCTCCAATGTTGGTAGATGCTGGACAAAGAAAAATGAAATTATATATATATATATATGTATGCTGGACAAAGAAAAATGAATAATATATATATATATTATATATATATATATATATATATATATATTACACACAAGGTGTCCGAGAATTATCTGTACAATTTTTGGCTGTTATTAAGTCAACCATGAAGTGTAGAAATTCCAGTGTTGTCCCATTTTACAGAGAAACTCATAAGTTTTTTCTGATAAGTTTTGACAAGTTTTTTCTTTTTTGTACGCGGGTGACAGACATTGATGATTTAAAAGCAAGAATCACAGCTGCTATTGAGCGAATTGATGTGGATATGCTGCAGCGTACATGGCAACATTTGATTACGATTGGATGTTTTGCGAATCACTAATGGTGCACATATCGAATGTTTGTAACAACGTTACTTTAATAAAAGAAACTTCTGAAAATACAGATTCTAAATAATCTTGTTTAAGAATTTTACGTGTGTTATCAAGAATTTTATTAAAAGATGAAATTGTACAGATAATGTTAGGACACACTGGAATTTCTAAAAAACTTGTCAAAACTTGGTATCGGAAAAAACTTAATGAGATTCTCTGTAAAATGGGACAACACTGGAATTTCTACACTTCATGGTTGACTTTTAATAACAGCCAAAAATTGTACAGATAATTCTCGGACACCCTGTGTGTATGTGTATATGTATATGTATATGTATATATATATATATATATATATTATATTTTTTTTTTTAATTGGGGTTGTTTAACCTCCTTCGCAACATCTAAGGTCATATGACGGAGGGGACCTACAGCTTTACGTGGGATCCGAACCACGGGTCGCTACATAATCTGGGCGCAGAGGACGGTATCCCATCCAACTACTACCCAGACCCAATGTCGCTTAACTTCGCTGATCTCCGAGAAGCGGTGTTACGACATCGGCCACTACGTAGCCCATATATATATATATATATATATATATATATTATATACCCCGCAAGGGGGTTCTAAGCTCGTGCGTGCTCTTTGTGCTCGTTTGTACGTGCTTGTTCCAGGAGGATTCACGTGCGCCCTCCCGGCCCTAGCACCCAAGGATGATGGGGCTCGACCTTGCAGTCCTTGGTCTTTTTCCACTTCGACTGTCCCCTCCACCCTTTGTTTTTCGCCGAGATATGCCCTTTTAAATAGAGGCGAATCGGTTCTTTCCAAACTTAAAAAAAATATATATATATATTATATATATATATATATATATATATATATATATATATATATAATTATATATATATATAGGGTGAACCAAATGTAGGTGGACAGTAAATGATAACGTTTATTTTGAGAATACATATTTAATTTTTTTGTATACTATAATACAAAATAAAATTTAAATAAATTTAGTTATAATATTTAATATAATATAACACAAACACCATAGTTATAATGAACATCATAGTTATAATATATCACAAACCGTATTCAACCTACTGTCCACCTACTTTTGGTTCACCGAGTATATATATATATACCCGCAAGGGGGTTCTAAGCTCGTGCTCTTGAGTGCTCTTTGTGCTCGTTTGTACGTGCTTGTTCCTGGAGGTTTCACGTGCGCCCTCCCGGCCCTAGCACCCAAGGATGATGGGGCTCGACCCTGCAGTCCTTGGTCTTTTTCCACTTCGACTGTCCCCTCCACCCTTTCTTTTTCCTCTGTCTTTCCTCTCACTTTTTCTTTGTTTTTCCGCTGAGATATGCCCTTTAAATAGAGGCGAATCGGTTCTTCCTAAAAAAAAAAAAAAAAAAAAAAAAAAAAAATTATATATATATATATATATATGAAAAATTATTTCACGAAAGTGACACGTGAAAAGTATTTATGATGAATAAAACCACGAAGGAAAAAGAAACATAAAGGGGTGCTCAAGCACTTTCGTCTAATGACATCCTGAGGATGTCATTAGACGAAAGCGCTTGAGCACCCCTTTGTGTTTCTTTTTTCCTTCGTGGTTTTATTCATCATATATATATATATATATATATATATATAATGACGTGTCAAAATTATGAGCCCACTTCGAATTTTCATAAATAAAAAAATAACATGAAAAATTGTGATGGAAATTTATTACTTTGTAAATTAATAACAAAAGAAAATGGTCATTAAAAAAAATATTTTTTCTGCCTCCCTTCTGCTACATTGGGTGACGTTGTTCCAGCTTCGTTCTCTCATTTCCCATAGACCAGTAGATTGCCAAGACTTTTTTTTCTTTTCAAGCTAGATTATGCAGTGTGATGCATAAATGTGTTTCATAAATCGCAGGGTGTATTCTTGAGGCAAAAGTAAAGAAAAAAAAGACCATATAAACATAGGTCGAGAAACCCGCAGGTTTCGAGCTGTAGCACCCGACAGAAAAATGAAACTCCGGAAGATTTTTTACCTTCTATGCAAATACAGTGTGATACATTTGCTTCATTAAAATAAATGCTTACCTCATGAACACGTCGCTAAATACGATAGAGGAGAGATAGTTAAAGAGGGAAAATAAGTAAGTATGAAGTAGTGAGGGAATGGTGGTTAGCAGTAGTTGTTCATACTCGCTCATTTTACCCCTTTAACTCTCTCTCCTCTATCCTATTTTGTGACGTGTGAGGCATGCATTCAAGAAAAAAAGTAGGCAAGAATTTCGAACCTACGGGTTACTCGACCTGTTTATATGGTCTTCTTTCTTTACTTTAGTCTCAAGAATACACCCTGCGATTTGACACACACACAAATATATATATATATATGCACTAAAATCACAAAATAACATGTGACCTTATTAATAAGCAAACAACCACAAGGAAAAGGAAACACAAAGTCCAAGCGCTTTCGTGATATATTCACATTTTCTGTTCCTCCTTGATAATGTGAATATATCACGAAAGCGCTCGGACTTTGTGTTTCCTTTTCCTTGTGGTTGTTTGCTTATATATATATATATATATATATATATATATATATAATATGATGATAACCACGAAGGAAAGGAAACACAAAAAGGTGCTCAAGCGCTTTCGTCTAATGACATCCTCAGGAACACTGAAGTACATAAAAGGTTACGGCCTATATAGAGGGTACAGAAAAAAATAAATAAATAACATACAAACATATATATATATACGGTATATACACATACATATCTACACACATACACACATATATATATATATATATATATGCAATAAACGGAGAAGTACAAATAAAAATTACAGGATTAACAGAGGCATACAGATTTGTAAGGAAAAATATCGATTTTAGCACAAGATCAAATGAATTATAAAAATACAAATTTATACTGGAAATCTGCCCGGGTTTTAACACTTTGCCTTTTATAGTCAAGTTTCGATATATATAAAAATAAAATGAAGATTAAAAGTTAATAAAGTAGCATACAAGTTTACCAAAGATTTAGCGTCCTACCCTTTTTATCTAAATCTGTTTTGAAGGATTCAAAACAACAGGATCGAGTTGAAAAAGACCTTTGCTTATGTTGAAGTTATTTGAAAGTTGGATAATGGCAGACTCAAGAATATTTCTATTAACAATGTTGCTAGAGTGAAATAAAACTGAAGCATTATTCCAATCAATACAGTGGGATAACTCTGACAAATGGACAAAAAGAGCACTGGGCAACTGTCCTGTTCTAACGGAATATTGATGCTGTTTTATACGTGTGTGCAAATCCTTTCCCTTTCCTTTTACATAGGTCAAACGGGAAAGGATTTGCACACACGTATAAAACAGCATCAATATTCCGTTAGAACAGGACAGTTTCCAGTGCTCTTTTTGTCATTTGTCAGAGTTATCCCACTGTATTGATTGGAATAATGCTTCAGTTTTATTTCACTCTAGCAACATTGTTAATAGAAATATTCTTGAGTCTGCCATTATCCAACTTTCAAATAACTTCAACATAAGCAAAGGTCTTTTTCAACTCGATCCTGTTGTTTTGAATTCCTTCAAAACAGATTTAGATAAAAAGGGTAGGACGCTAAATCTTTGGTAAACTTGTATGCTACTTTATTAACTTTTAATCTTCATTTTATTTTTATATATATCGAAACTTGACTATAAAAGGGAAAAGTGTTAAAACCCGGGCAGATTTCCAGCATAAATTTGTATTTTTAGACTTCATTTGATCTTGTGCTAAAATCAATATTTTTCCTTACAAATCTGTATGCTCTGTTAATCCTGTAATTTTTTATTTTGTACTTCTCCGTTTATTGCATATATATATATATTAGGGTGATTCAAATATGGGGGTAAAAAATTTTTTTTTTATATTTTAATATGTTCAACCCTTTAAATGGTTCATTTCAGCATAAAAACAACTACCCTAAAATATTTTAGCAAATTTTTAATTTTTAGGGGTTGCTACCAGCAATTAAAAATTGACAGAACGACTCAAATTGTCAAATTTTTCCAAAATTGTTATGGTTTTCCACACCACCCAGGAGGTCCAGTACAAGGCGCATGGTTTTTTTTAATGTGGAAAGCTACCCCGTAGGTCCTACCATAACCACAAGCATGCATAATTAAACTAGCATGATATTTGAGACATTAGTTGTCCTTACTTCATCAATGTTTCTTTTTTTCTATCAGGGTAAACAGCCATGTAGTTTTTCACTACTTGTAGCAAGAATTGTTTTTGATCTTCGTCATGTGTTAGTAATTTATTATATTTATCCATTAATTTTACTCCTCTTTCCGCTATATCATTCACGACTTTCCACTGTTTGATAGATTTCTTAGCGGAGTTATATTCTTCATCATTATGCCATTCTTTAGCATCTTTGAGTAAAAATTTTGAACTAAATTCTGTTATTGTAAAGAATCTGAGTATTTGATGTGACAAAATCTTCTAATTTCTTCGTTGGAATAAGTGCAGGATTTAGAAAAGCCCGTTTTGCAGGAAGAGTTTCTGTTGTATTTTGCAAGGCCTTTACCATTTTGTTTTTTGTTTCAGTAAGCACTTCATCATCATAAAAGGCCAAGGCTACCAGTTCTTCTGATAGGTACCAGAGGTGACCTAACAGTTTTTTAATAGCAACAGATGCAATTGTGTCATTTATTTGTTTGTAGACTACAAGATTCTGTAATAATTCCAGATCAAGGCGAGGAGCGCAAGATGGCACAGGAGCTGTAAACCATGCCTTTACATATAACCGAGTAGCAAATAGACAGATGTCTTTTAGTCCTTTTTTGTCTTTTACTGAAATTTTGAACTGAGATTTGAACATAAAAATTTTTAATGACTATATAATTTTGGCCATCCACCTAGCCCGATGAAGTCTCGCTGGATGTTTAAATTTGATTCCACCTTTTGGTTCACCTCCCAAAAAAATAATTGTTAACTGCAATAGTTCTAAGTAATCGTCTCTTGGTTGGAATGTATCTAGTTGATTTGCTGCAAATGTAATTATGTCATCTTTGATGTCATGAATATTTTCATAGATATCTGGATCTGATAATGCTGTTTCGTAGTCTTCCTTATTAATGCTTGACCATTTTTCTCTGAACTTCTTAAAAAGGACTATATCTGGGCCAGAAGATGGTGATAAAGACTTTGAAACAACAGCTTCCAGCATAATTTCAAATATGTGGTGTCGACATGCCAGCCACAATAAATCTTTGTCGAATTTTTGTTCTAGAAGAATAGCTGCACCATTTCTAGGACCAGTATTGGTTGCCGTTGTATCGAAACATGCATTTTATTTGTTCGCAGATGCCCCATTCAAGCAATGTCTGATACACACAGCATTTGCTGTCAGGAGACCAGTACTTGAATCCAGTTTAGGCACACCAAGAAGTTGATCAACGCCTTCTCCTGAAACCAATAAGGGCAGACGGTCAACAATATGCATTCCTGTAATATCTTCAATTAATTTTCCATCCCAGTGAATTGTTAAGGGCACCTCTGGCTTGAATTCTTCTTTCAGGTGCTCTGCAATTTTCTTTCTATATTTTATCCTCTCTCTACGAATAGAAGAGTAGCTAACATTGTACTCTTCTGGATTTTTTCCTAGACTTTGAATTGTTGGCATTAAAACTAGAGACGCATTTCTGTCATTCAATTTTGCAACATCAAGACTTCCTAATAATTTATCATCAAACAATTTTCTACGTTGCCAACCTTACTTTTCCATGTTGAAGGTTGTGCAGTAGGGTGGAGCGAAAAATACTTTTTTTTCTAGTATGAAGTTCTAATAGTGATTAAAAGTTGCATTTAGTGGATGATATATACCTGCCAAAATATGAGTTCATTTGTTTAATATTTTCAGCTGCCACCAGGGGGCTAAAGTTAACACAATTTTGGGTAAAAAGGAAAAAAATGCTTCTATTTTAGGTTTATCAAACTATTATAAAATTTTATCTTAGAATTATCTAATAGTTTGATTAAGATTCTTAAATGATAAGAATTCGTTTTGTAAAAATGCCTTTTCATATGCTTAATATCTTCAGCTGCCACAAGAGGGCTGAAGTTAACTTAAAAATGACAATTAAGTATGATTCTGTATTTACTTGAAAAAGGGAACAGTAATAAATTAGGATATCTCTCCTCCTTTATACTGGCTTGAGACAGTTAAGAAATGTTATTTCGTGCCTTAGCGGAGTTACCACCCTTTCCCCAACCAACCTCCCTCTAGAAAGGGTTCTTGCTGAAGACTATTTAGTAATTTGCTTTTGTGTCAAATTTGGCTGTTTTTTCCTTGATTCTAATGTAGCACGAATCCAACCGTCTCTGTTTGTAGGTCTGCAGACTGATCCAGCAGCGTCTGTAACGAGCTTGACGCATCTCTCTATGGCTTGTGTATGACATGGAAACTGAAATAATTCTGAATGAAGAGTAGTACCATGTTTGATGCATGATTCAATATCATCAAGAGAAACTCCTTTGGTTATCGGTGGTTCTGCTTAGTGATGTGAGTCGTTTTTTATTGTGTCGTTTTTTTTGTCGTTTTTTTTGTTTAAAACGAAGATAGTCTTTTTTTTTGTTTTTTTTTGTTTTTTATTATTTTAAACTTTTCCATATTTTTCTTCCTTTAATCTAATAAGTATATTAGTATTACCTATAATTTACTATACTACCATGCTTATACAGTTATACCTAGTATATATAGTCATCTTTTAGAAAAACTGAATCACGTAAAAAGTATATAATAGAAAGGAAAAACAAACCCTCATTTTTATATATATATATATTTTTTAACTAGAACATAAAACATTCTTCCTTGTTTCAAACAATATACATAATTGTGATTGGCAAGAGTACCAGTATATATATTCCAGATAGAAAAAAAAATATTCACCTTTTTTGAACCTTTTTGTTAACCTAATGTTGTTTAACCTTCATTTCCATGGAAGAATCATTACTAGATTGGGTAGAGCATATATGCTAGTTTCAATATCACAGGTACTGGTATAATATACATAAAAAATACATAATACTGGTATAAAACAATATATATAATTGTGATTGGCAAGAATACCAGTGTGTGTGTGTGTGTGTGTGTGTGTGTGTGTGGGTGGTGTGTGTGTGTGTATATATATATATATATATATATATATATATATATTATATATATATATATATATATATATATATATATTATATATTCCAAATAGAAAAATAAAAAAATAAAAATATTCATCTCTTTTTTTTTAACCTTTGTGTTAACCTAATGCTGTTTAACTTTCATTATCTGATTCTATTTCCATTGAAGAATCATTATCACTAGATTGATTAGAGCATATAGTTTCAATATCACAGGTACTGGTACTTATTGCAGATTTGGATGTTGACGAAGCCAATGTAGCACCATGTTTTACTTCACTTTCTTGGAATTTTGCATTTTGGGATATAAATACTAGCTTTGCTGCTCTGTCTGTGCTTAATCAGTTTCTTTTGGCTGTATGGATATTACTGTATGTGCTAAATGATTTCGGAGGTAATGAAAGGGCGAAATAGAGGTGTATGAGTTTGTGTAGGTATATATGTGAGTATGCGTGCGTATGTATCTGGAATTCTGGATGTATGCGTGTGTATGGGGTATATAATAGATATAAATGTGTATATAAGTATTTATGTATATATTGGTATATGGGTGTATGTGTATGTATAATTGTATATATATGGATGGTCTCGGGGGGGGAAAATATGTCATCGGGGTCTAAAGGATAGTTAAGTGGGAGATTCAAATCCGAGGCATGGATGGGAGAGTCCTGGAAAGGTTGGACAATGGGCAGTCAGCTCCCAGCCAGTGTTCTCGCAAGTTTAACGGATCTAAGATACAAGACTTTCAGTGCAAGAAAGAGGCCAGTTTTTTTCTGTAAATAGGCTGAAAAGGACATTCTATACTGGTACCATATGGCCTATTTTATTATTTATTTATTTATTTTTATAATATATATCATTGCAAAAGTATACCTTATAATTAAATTGGCAATATCTATATTAATTATTAAAAAAAAACAAAAAAAACAAAAAAAAACAATAAAAAACAAATAAAACGACAAAAAAACAAAAAAAACAACATGGACATAAAAAAAACCGTTTTTTAACATCACTAGTTCTGCTATCTGAAAATCTTGCCACATAATGAGATCTGTATAGTCTTTGGCATAAAAATTTATTTCTGGCACCTTAAAATACCTGATAACATCTGTTTCTTGAATGCATGCCCTTGCTTTTATGATACGCCTAAATCCCAACTGACGCACATGCTCCCTTTCATCAGCTATCATTGCAATGAGAATGTTTTCTTGATTTGCGTAATATGCATTTCGCTGAATGACAGTCATGTACTCTCCTAAGCTCTTCACGGAGATACCGGCTTCTTGCAATCATATCCCACATATGTTTAGCACCATATTGGCATAATGGTTTACGCTTTATCTGAAACCACATTGGTGCGTATACCCTAACAATGAAAGTAGCTAATTCTTGTAAATTGCCTGAAGGATTCTCTGTGCTTCCATATAACCGCAGAGTCCTGTTTGCTGTGGTGAGCCACCTTGAATGTGATATATTGCCTGGACTCTTATGACTAAGACTCTTTGAGAATGTTCCACTTGATATAGCCTTGTGAATTTCAAGAAGGTATTTCTGGTCAGTACTTATGTCATCTACATCAACTTCACACATGTCCTCTTGAATTTCAATGGGTTTGAAGTTAACTATGGGAAGCTTTTCACAGTCTGAAAGTGCTCGGCCAATTTCTCCTGAAAATGCTCTTGGTCCAGTAGTGGTACCATCCAAGTGATGAAACAGATGGTGCAATGGAAGTTCATTAAGGTGTAAAGGCATATCAGCCACTGCAATGGCTTATTAAAGGCTTCTTCCAGTAATCTTATTGTGCCTCCAATACTACCAGTATTAACCACTGTCGAATCACAGCCAACTGCAACGATGTTCCCTATATCAACATTCCTTTCTTTCAAGCAATTCACTAGCGCTGTGCAAACGTATTTAGCTTTGCCACTGGAAGGTGTCACATGTGCAAAGTACAGAGAGTGTGGTTCAGATATTATGCTGATATGCTCTTCGCGTTTGGTTCTTTGGTGGTTAGAGCCATCACTCTCCTGGACTTGAATCATTGTTTTATCGTTTCTGCCATCAAAGTATAATCCCTGCATGGTTTTTGGCTCTCCTATCTGTTGTAGTTCCTTTCTCTGTTTTTGTCTTTCACCTCTTAGCTTACTTCTGTCTATAATATTCCCTTTGTCTTCGGGAGTAACAATTTTAAGATCTGCCAATACTGCAGAAGTAGTAGCAGCCCCAGCTCTGTCCGACATTTTAAATCTATCACAAGTAATTGCTAATGAAGGCAGTGGCTCACGCATCTGTTGTTCTGATATTACATATTGAGTCGAGGTTGTATCTTCCTCATTATCTTCAGATATCTCTTCTAGTTGTTGAAGTTCACTTGTCTCTGTTTTGATTTGTAAGTTGGACGTATTGGTTATAGCAGCACTAGTTGTTTGTGAGGATTCCAGACGTGCTTTTTCCATTTCCTTTCGATGTTCTCTTGCTTGTAATCGTCTTGTGTGTGCTATGTCAATGCTTCCTATCACCATTATTCTGGGTGTTCGTTGGTCATTTAAAAAATCCTACTCTTTTGGAGGGACTTTCTTACTCTTTTCACATGAGCATCTCCTAAACTCCTTACATTTGCAGGTGCAGATGTCAAACAAAGTGCATTTTGAAGAGCTTTCAAATTCTTCAAGCTGATTTTTGTACTTAGGCTGATCCTTGCGTGACTTGTATGGCTTTAATAAGGACCTGTATTTATCATGGTACACTCGCATCTTCTGTAAAACGTGTGTATGTGAAACTATTGGCAAAGAGGCCTTCTTCCAAATATTTTCTACCTTTTTGGAAACTGCCTCTGCTATTTCAGAAAATGAAGGCTCCTTGTTATTCATCTGCTCCTTCACTAAATGTTTTGTGAACAGGTAATCTTTCATAATGCAGTTATAAGTTGGTAGTTGCATATCACTCATCTCACAAGGTACTTCAAATATGGCACACTTCATATGTTCTCTAGTGAAATGTTTATATTTAGTATTTGATGCCATAATATTTTTAAGAAAAATTCACAATCACAAAATATCCTGTAACATCAAAACATTACATAATTAATATATATAATATATTTTATAAGTATATAATAATATATATAAAAAACTAAAATTATATAATACATTATAACAAGCATTTTATAATAAAATCAATATTATCTCTATATAAATCACTTTAAATAAAGTTTTATAATATTCCGATCATATTAAAAACTCTCCGATCAACTGAGCGACTAGGCCTACTACCTAAGAAGACAAGTGTTAACACACAGTTCTAATGACTCACAGAAAGAAATTCCTTCACACCAAAACCCTCCCCCACAACATTCAGTGTAGTCTCAACATGACTCAGTTACTCTAAATTGTGTTAACTTCAGCTCTCTTGTGGCAGCTGAAGATATTAAGCATATGAAAAGGCATTTTTACAAAACGAATTCCTATAATTTAAGAATCTTAATCAAACTATTAGATAATTCTAAGATAAAATTTTATAATAGTTTGACAAACCTAAAATAGAAGCATTTTTTTCCTTTTTACACAAAATTGTGTTTACTTTAGCCCCCTGGTGGCAGCTGAAAATTTTAAACAAATGAACTCATATTTTGGCAGGCATATTTCGTCCACTAAATGCAACTTTTAATCACTATTAGAACTTCATACTAGAAAAAAAGTATTTTTCGCTCCACCCTATTGTGCAGCACAGAAACCAGATTCATCACTTTTACTCTCCTCTGATTCTGATGATGTACTGGTGAGTATGACAGCCTCTTCATTCTTCTTTCTTTTGATCTCCTGCTTTTCTGCTGCTCTTTGCTCTTTTTTAGCAACAGCCTTATCAATGGTACCCATTTTCCATGACGTCCTTTCTCACGTTGCATTTTCAAGAATTTCTTATCTTCTATTTTTATAAGCTGCATAGCATTCTCATGAGCAATGTCAAATAAGTTTGCCAGTTTATCTTTCCATTTTCTTCTTTATTATTTAAATTTTGTGATCTTTTCAATTTGCTTGCTTTGTTTTTCTTAAGCAGCTGCCATTCCTTCAGTATTCCTTGAATTTTATCTACTACATGTATTCTTTGTTTTGCTGGTATTCCTGCTTTTTTCCAAACTGCTAGCACATCTGCAGTAGAGCAGCATGATTCTCTAATGCCTTGCTTTTTAATATTTCTGTAGTGCATGAAGAGGGCCATCATTTCCTTCTCTGATGGTAATACGGATGTTTTTAGTACTGCAGAGGGCTGCCCAATTAGCCATATTTCAGTTTCTTTTCTTGTAGAACTTCTCCCAACTGAGCAACTAGTGATGGTGAGTTAGGCCTAGCTTCAACAATTAATCGATTAATTGGTATCAAAATTACGAGTCCCAAACAACAATTAATAGCAAGCTAGTATATAAACCATTAATTAAAAATTCTGAAATATAAACAATTGAACAAAATCATAAGTTGTAAAAACAAACAAATTGAAAAAAAGGGAAACTTTGACGCCTGGTAGCACATAGTAAATTTTATTTAAAATTCACCAAATTTGGCATACACTACTTTTTTGTCATGGGGAACAAAAATACAGGTTGAACAATTAAAAAAAAAAAACGATATTTTTTTTTTTTTTGAATCACCCTAAATTTTATATATCTATATATATATATATATAATATATATATATATATATATATATATATATGTGTGTGTGTGTGTGTGTGTGTGTTAGATATGTATGTATATATATATATATATGTTTGTTTATTTATTTATTTATTTTTTTTTTCTGTAACCTATATATAGGCCGTAACCTTTTATGTACTTCAGTGTTCCTGAGGATGTCATTAGACGAAAGCGCTTGAGCACCTTTTTGTGTTTCCTTTCCTTCGTGGTTTTATTCATCATAAATATTTTTCACGTGTTACTTTCGTGAAATAATTTTCATATATATATATATATATATATATATATATATATATATATATATATATATATATATATATATATTCTAACTGCAAACACGCAGTATAATTAACAAAGAACGACGCTTGTATAGGAGAATATTCCGCGCAAGATATGAGAGAGAACGAAACAAATGAAAAAATGAGGTAACCACCCGGGAATCGAACCGGGGATCTTCCGATTGCCGGTCAGATATGATAACCATTACACCACGGGCCTCACTCGATCAAATGCAGTAATTCCTCTACATACGCGCAGAAACCAATGCCCCAAGGGGGCACCCCGCATGCCGTACATTATATACATTCTAACTGCAAACTACGCGTATGTAGAGGAATTACGGCATTTGATCGAGTGAGGCCCGTGGTGTAATGGTTATCATATCTGACCGGCAATCGGAAGATCCCGGGTTCGATTCCCGGGTGGTTACCTCATTTTTTCATTTGTTTCGTTCTCTCTCTCATCTTGCGCGGAATATTCTCCTATACAAGCGTCGTTCTTTACGTTTTATATATATGCTTAACCACCAATTCGTACCTAGAATGGTACATATCTCTGCGAGACAGAGGGTGGGTAGTGTAGCTGGGATGGGAGTACGAGACTGAGGGGATGAGAAGGTTCAGTTTTTGAATATGTGGGAGGGGGAGTATGAATTTTGATGCAGTGAAGTAGTTGAGAGTGGGTGAGGTATGAGAAAATCGCTTCCGCTGAGAAGTGGGGGCCTTCGGCAAGTATGGACTGAAGACGTTCGGACGTGGGGATGCGGGACAGGTAGGAGAAACAGCTGTAGCTGAGGTCAGACAGATTCGGGCATTCGATCAGGTGGTGGACGACTGTGATAGGGGTATGGCAGGTTGGGCAGAGCGGGGCTGGCAATTTAGCCATAAGATGACCGTGTCTGCCCTAGGCAGAGACGGGTTAGAACCACTTCTTTATGACGGGACCTATGGAACGAGGAAGCCCAATATCCAAAGTGTGGTTTTATCCGCTGGAGGTTGTTGTTTATAGCCTGGTCCCAATTCCGTTGCCAGATGGAACGGAAGTGGGAGCTGTGAGTCGGGAAGAAATCCGTGAAAGAGAGGGGCCGGGTGGAGACTGGCAATGAGCAAGAGGATTTCGCCTTACAGTCCGCCTCCTCATTACCCCGGATACCAACATGTGCTGGGACCCAGCAGAAGGTAACCGTCTTGTGCTGGGATGCCGGTAAGGAGTGGAAGGTTTGTTGGATGGTGCGGACAAGGGGGGGGGGGTTAAATTTTTCAAGGGAGAGCAGTGCGCTTTGGGAATCTGAGTAGATGACATAGGAGTTAGCGGAGTGAGTGCTTATGATGTCGAGGACTTCCAGAATAGGGAAGAGTTCTGCTGAAAAGACAGAGGCCTCACGGGGAAAGGGAACAGTTCTAGAGAGCGGCTGGGTCATGATCACCGCTGAGGCAGCCGCACCATCCTCTAATCAGGAACCATCCGTATAGATGGGGACAGCATCCAGGTGTCGGGTTACGTGTTCCTGGAAGAGCGACTTGTACACTGTAGCGGTCGTAGTAGCTTTCGGCAGGGCACACAAGTCCCTGCAAAACTTGATAGGGGTGAGGAGCCAGGGGGGAATGGATATGATACGAGATGGGGATGACTGAAGGAGGGGGCATGTTGGAAAGATCCAGGAAAGAGCAGACCGCTTCCATGAAGCACCAGCTCTGAACCTGGGGGTGGAGGTTCTAAAATCGCCGCGCACAGAAGTGACGAGGGCAGCCTCTGTGCGCGAAGGTACGTCTGCATGAGGAGCAGACCCCGTCAGTGGGTGAGAGGGAGGTAGTTACATTCTGCTTGGAGGGCGGAAGCTGGGAAGGCAGCGGTGGAGAGGCAGAGGCCTCTGTTAAGTGCCGGGTCTAAGATTCGGAGCGAAGTGCTGGAGGCACACCCGTATACAACACTCCCATAGTCCAGCTTTGACTGGACCACAGAGATGTAAAGACGGAGGAGCGAGGGTCGGTCAGCGCCCCACGTGGTGTAGGAAAGGTGGTCTAGGAGAGTGAGGGAACGCTGGAGCGTGTGTTTCAGGTGCCCGAGGTGGAGAACCCAGTTGAGCCGTCGGTCGAAGGTCATGCCCAGAAACCTGGCGGTGGACACCACTTCGAGGGGCTCGCCGTATAGCGTGACTGAGGGGGAAGGTATGGCTGTGGATCTTCTTCTGCTGAAGACCATACTTTTGGTTTTAAAGGTGGATAGGCGAAAACCAACTGATGTCGCATACCTCTCCACCCGATGGATGGCCAGCTGAATTTGTCGTTGGACGACTAGCAGTTCCCACCCTGCGAACCATATTGCAAGGTCGTCTGAAGAGATGGAGGAACGGACGGTGGGTGAAAGGGATGTTGCTACTGTGTTCATTACCAGTGAAAAGCATATGACACTGAGGATGCTTCCCTGTGGGACCCCGTCCTCTTGCTCAATTGTGTCAGAGAGGACTGAGCCCACCCGTACTTGAAAGGTCCAGGAGGAGAGGAAGCCCCTGATGAAGGTCGGCAGGGCTCCAACGAAACCCAAATTTTGGAGCTCACTGAGGATTATACGTCGATGGGTGGTGTCGTAGGTAGTGATGTGAGTCGTTTTTTGTCGTCGTTTTTTTTTGTCGTTTTTTATTGTTTTTTATTGTTTTAAACTTATTCCATATTTTTCTTCCTTTAATCTAATAAGTATATTAGTATTACCTATAATTTACTATACTACCATGCTTATACGGTTATACCTAGTATATAGTCATCTTTTAGAAAACTGAATCACGCAAAAAGTATACAAGAGAAAGGAAAACAAACCCTCATTTTTTATATGTATATGTTGGGTAAATGTGATAAATTTGTAATTATGCATAATTACCGGTAAATATGCATAATTGAAAATATCATGACTTAACCTAACCAATTGTCAAGGCGTACAGTTGACCTAATCGGGCATTCAATTGACCTAACCTGGCATTCAATTCAATTGACCTAACAGGGCATTCAAGGTTAGGTCAATTGAATGCCCGGTTAGGTCAACTGTACGCCCTTGACAATTGGTTAGGTTAAGTCATGATATTTTCAATTATGCATATTTACCGGTAATTATGCATAATTACCAATTTATCACATTTACCCCAACATATATATATTTTTTAACTAGAACATAAAACATTCTTCCTCATTTCAAACAATATACATAATTGTGATTGGCAAGAGTACCAGTATATATATTCCAGATAGAAAAAAAAAATATTCACCTTTCTTTGAACCTTTTTGTTAACCTAATATTGTTTAACCTTCATTTCCATGGAAGAATCATCACTAGATTGGGTAGAGCATATATGCTTGTTTCAATATCACACGTACTGGTATAATATACATAATAAAAAATACATAATACTGGTATAAAACAATATATATAATTGTGATTGGCAAGAATACCAGTGTGTGTGTGTGTGTGTGTGTGTTCCAAATAGAAAAATAAAAAAATAAAAATATTCATCTTTCTTTAACCTTTGTGTTAACCTAATGCTGTTTAACTTTCATTATCTGATTCTATTTCCATTGAAGAATCATTATCACTAGATTGATTAGAGCATATAGTTTCAATATCACAGGTACTGGTACTTATTGCAGATTTGGATGTTGACGAAGCCAATGTAGCACCATGTTTTACTTCACTTTCTTGGAAGTTTGCATTTTGGGATATAAATACTAGCTTTGCTGCTCTGTCTGTGCTTAATCGGTTTCTTTTGGCTGTATGGATATTACTGTATGTGCTAAATGATCTTGGAGGTAATGAAAGGGCGAAATAGAGGTGTATGAGTTTGTGTAGGTATATATGTGAGTATGCATGCGTATGTATCTGGAATTCTGGATGTATGCGTGTGTATGGGGTATATAATAGATATAAATATGTGTATATAAGTATTTATGTATATATTGGTATATATGTATATGGGTGTATGTGTATGTATATATATGGATGGTCTCGGGGTTAAAAATATGTCATCGCGGGTCTAAAGGATAGTTAAGTGGGAGATTCAAAATCCGAGGCATAGATGGGAGAGTCCTGGAAAGGTTGGACAATGGGCAGTCAGCTCCCAGCCAGTGTTCTCGCAAGTTTAACGGATCTCAAGATACAAGACTTTCAGTGCAAGAAAGAGGCCAGTTTTTTTCTGTAAATAGGCTGAAAAGGACATTCTATACTGGTACCATATGGCCTATTTTATTATTTATGTATTTATTTTTATAATATATATCATTGCAAAAGTATACCTTATAATTAAATTGGCAATATCTATATTAATTATTAAAAAAAACAATAAAAACAATAAAAAACAATAAAAAAACAATAAAAAAACAATAAAAAAACAATAAAAAAACAATAAAAAAACAATAAAAAACATGGACATAAAAAAAAACGTTTTTTAACATCACTAGTCGTAGGCCTTCTGGGTGTCGAAGAAAGTGGACAGGACAAACTGTCCCCTATTGAAGGCCTTCTGTATATCTCGGCTGAGGAGCAGGAGGGGTTCTGTAGTGGAGCGGAACTGTCTAAAGCCAGACTGGGTAGCCAGGAGGGAGTCAGTGTTTTCAAGGAGAAAGGAGAGTGGCGCGGCGATCATTTTCTCGAAAATTCTAGACACAGCATGTTAATGCGATTGGTCTATGATTAGTGCAGTCAAGGGGGTCTTTGCCGGGTTTGGGGATTGGTATTACGTGGGCCTCTTTCCACCGAGACGGGAAAGTGCCCTCAATCCATGTATGGTTGTAGAGACCTAGGAAGAACAGTTGCGTAGTAGGATGAATGTGTTGGATCAAACAGTAGGGGATGGCGTCCGGGCCAGGGGAAGGAGACCGTCTAGAGGCGAGTGCCACCTGTAACTCTCGTATGATGAACAGCCAATTGTCAGAGTTGTCGAGGGATGGTGAGCTGTTCTTGTTAGGGGCCAGCGCATGGGGGCTGTCTGTGGAGGAGACGATCGCGAAGGTAGATGCTAGAAGATTCGCCACTGACCTAGGTTCATAGAGAAGCCCGTCATTAGTTCGGAGGACCGGAGGTCGGGAGGGGGCGTGTCGTCTCTCGACACTCCGTACCTTCAAGATGGTAGCCGATGGTGTGGAGGAGGTGATACCTGACACAAAAGTACGCCAGGAAGCTCGGCTCGCTTCCTTCATCGCACGGTGAGAAACGGCTCTGGCCCGCTGCATCTCCACGCGATGGGTAGGGGTTCGCGTACGATAAAATCGTCGGGTAGCCCTCTTCTTGGCACGAGTGGCTTCCGCACACTCTGGATTCACCAGGGTACTCGTCGGGCTTGGGGGTAGGCAGAAGATCGTGGAATGCTGGTGCTTGCAGCTGCGACAATAGTCGCCTCAAAGTACGCAATGCATTCATCAAAGGATGGAAAGTGGGCCATCCTACAACGTGTAGAAGTGTTGTCCCGGAAAAGTGGCCAATTAGCTCTAGCCGTTATCCACTTCTCCAGTACCCGAACGGTCTGATCGTGCCGATTTAGTGCGAGGCAAAAAGGGAAGTGGTCACTGCCGTGGTCATCCCGAAGCACTTGCCAGGTGAAGTCCAGGAAGCCGTCTGTCGAGATGAATGAGATTGATACAGGACGGGGTGCATCTGGTGGCGTGGTAGTGTGTGGGAGAGCCGTCGTTGAGGCACTTGAAGGAGAGTTCAGCCATGAGGGTAATCAGGGTCGGAGCCACAAAAGTGAAGGTCGTATCACCCCACAAGGGGTGGGGCAACTATTGAAATCGCCCAAGAGTAGGAAGGGCCCAGGGAGTTGTTAAACAACCTCAACCAGGTCATCGCGAGAAACTTGGGAGTGAGGGGGAGGTAGATCGAGCAGACTGTGTATTGCCTGTCCAGGAAAATCCTGGCAGCAACCACCTGTAACGGGGATCTAATAGGGAGGTTGTGAAAGGGGACTGTATGGTGGATGAGGATGGCAGCCCCGCTTCGTGTGCAGGTAGGAGACGGAGAGGTAGTGCTAGAATATCGGGTAGGGCAGGGCATCGGTCTGGTCCCCAGGATTAGCTCCTGGAGACAGACACATACCGGACGAGCAGAGGCAATCAGGGAATTGAGGCCTTCGCAATTTGCGAAGATTCCCCTACAGTTCCATTGTAGGATCGCAGCTTTCGGAGGGTTCATTCTTGGACGAGGGAGAAGTGAAGAGGGTGAAGGTGCTAGGGAGTTAGACTGTGGATGGAGATCTAGGTCCATGATAGTGGGGGGTAAGTCGGGGGCCTGTCAGGTCACCTGCCGTTCACCAAGGAGGGAATCGGCTGACCTGCGAACCCCTTCAGGGACTGTGGGGCTGAGTCGACCGAACGGGACCGGAGACGTGGATCGCGGCAGCCCGGGGACCGTCGCGGGCTCAGAGGGTGAGGAGTCTCTAGGGAGGGTTCAGTGGTCATGCAACGGGGAAGGTTTCCGTTATCCAAATTGGCACCTCCCTGTTTGTCAGTGGTTTCCCGGAACACCCGGGGTGACGACAGGGGGTACCAATAAAACAGGGGGTGGGGGAAAGGACAAAGTCTGGGTGGCCGATGAGAGAAGAGCCGGAGGTACGAGAGGGGCCGGGTCAGTTGGGGTACAAGGGGATGAGCCAGGGTGCTCCCGTGGTGGGGTGGAAATTGCACCAGGGGGTAAGGGTAGATCCATGAGGCTCGAGGGTGCGGCTGAGGGTACTCTGGTCACACCATGTAGGCGTGCCAGTGCCGCGTCCACTGGGTCCTCGGATGTAGAGTGATCTGCCCCGTGTCTCGCCCTAGGTGGTGGCTCGTGCACGTTAGCAACGACTCTCAACTTCTGCATGGGTGAGTGCGAGGGTGAGAGGGTCATCGTAGGCGAGGTTGAGGGTGTAGGTGCTCGAGTTCTCCTTTTAGATTTCGGAGAAGAGGGAGGCTTCACCCCTTACCTACCCTCCCCAACACACACTACAGAAAAGTTACCCCCCAAGAAACAAGGCACAGTAGAATGGATGCATAATCTTTCAGAAAATGCAATATTTAATACACTACGTCGGAAAAGTTTACAACGACATGTTTTCGAACAGAGAGTTCGCCTCAATCTTTGAAGATACTACAACAGTAAAACTGGAAGGTAGTAGCATTATTGTGGTACATCTGAGCAGCAATTTTTTATTCAACTCTCCAATCTAGCTTAGTTCTACACTGATACTAGGCTATCAATTTATTTTGTAAATTTTCACTAAACGTTAGTTACCCTTTCTAAATTTAGGGTTAGGTATCATAGTTATTAAACGAGTAATCGGATGAAGAGTCATTTTATATAAAACATTAAAAAAAATCAATGAGCAAGAGACTTCATGGATTTTAACTTCTGCATTTACAAAGTCAAAAAAACAAAAAAAATCTAATATAATGAGAAGGCTCAGTGCTTCCTTTTCGTAAATGCGCCCCCTTAAAATTAAATCAATTGGACAGTTTCAAACAATTAAAATAACCTACATGAATCTACGAGAACTTACATAGGCCTAAAGCAACGTACGCATGAAAGAAATCAGTACTCGCTTACCTCTATCTTTCGTTTAACAATTGTAGAAGAGAGTTGCAAATCTCTCTTAGTAGAGATGAAAGTGTCATTCCACTGTCTTATCTGCGTAGCAGTCATAAAGAATTCAAACAAGTCTTTCGGATCCTAAAAAAGAATTAAATAATAATTTACAATAAACGTAGTTGATGACCAAACAGTTAAACAAACAGTTTTACCCGTTTATTGCATACAAACATTAACAAAACCTCATTTCCCAATGAATTGGCTGAGAAGGCAGATGTAGCTCAGATTTGAAAAGTAAAGAAACGAAATGGTAGAGACAAGCGCACGCATTCGTTCACAAGCATCCTGGTGGACCACTGGACCAGTGCCCCCGACATAACTAAATTTCACGCCTAAGCGGCCCTTCATAAGCCATGCATGGTGGTACTTCCAAAACTTGTCAAGAATGAAAAGGGCGAGTCCCTACTTGCATACTTCTTACAAACCTCTTCCATTCCAGCTTACTCGTAACCATCTCTCGTGCATCACCCACATCTTTATTTCAAACGCAATCCAGAAGCTGACAGACGAGAAGTCTCATCGCTTCATACCACGCGCATCATACATCAATAGCCATGCACGTTTTCTCCTCATCCTTTTGCTCACATTGTAGACACCTTCCCATTCACATTCTACTCTTTCATTTTTGTTTCACACACACTTCCAGAACATCCAACCTTCCACTCTTAAACACCTGCATCATTCTGCTCATCATTTATTCCCCTTACATTCCACACACACGAGCCTGCCTGCAGTTGCATGAGCGACCCAGGGAGGCGCGGCACCCACGCTCGAGGCCAGCATTGCCCTTCTGCGGGAGAAAAAGGTAAGGATGGGTCCCCAGCCCAATCCTTCCCCTCCTGTATCGCGAGAGATGCGAAGCTAACCACCTTTCAACGTGTGGTTGGGTCGCCACATCCCTACACCTATTATTACCTTCAGTCATGTCTACTGAACTATTATAAAATTATTTTGTAATTACAAGTTTTATTATCAAGTTGTATTCTATAAATGAACTACTAAAATTTCTAATAATGTTGATCAAGTCTGAAGGACAATTAAGGGAAAATGTTAACGGAATAAATGATTTAAATAATGAATTTAAGTGGCTAAATTTATGAGCAACTCAGTCAAATCACCAACAACATACAAGGTTTCATCTTTCTGACCTAACTATTAATTGCATGTACAGTGTCACCAAATTTGAGTTGGATGATTTGTCCTGACATTTTTACATCTATAAACTGAATTCACATACCGTGGAACTTAGAAATGTCTTGGCTCTTTCCTGGCTTAAAACAAGCACAGGATTATCAACTTGAAATTGTACCAATCCAAAATTTTGCTCAAATCTTCCTTTTTCGTTGATATAATACGACCTAATCCAAGAAAAAGAAACTATTAGTATTTTCACTTCCTGAAGGCTGATCTGTGGTTAGACTGTCTTCAATTAAAAGGGTCAAATGATGACATAAGCAAAGCTCAAAAAATCTTAAATTTGGGTAGAATTTTGAGAAGGCAGAGACCTATGTCACAGGAATATAAAACAGGGCTTATGAGAGGACTATACACTTTACACTGCTTATAAAATAGTAACGTAGACTATAGATAAATATCTTACTCCAAACAAAAATCTCTAATTAGAATCTTATGAAAATATCTGGAGAGGATACAGAAAGCTACTTTTATCAGAAGTCTAGTACAACACGTACCTTCTTTTTTTTTTTTTAATTTGCTCAAAAGTAATTTAATTTAAAATACAAACCTAAAAGTAACCAAATAATGTGAAAAACCTCCTTTTGACGTAACTTAAAATCATATTAACTCTTACAGCTGAAAATACAGGTGTCCTACAAATAATGATGCAAAAATAATTGGTCATTTTTCTTATTGATCAATATGCATACAATTTATTTGGTTGTTTACATTTCCAAACTGTCTTAGTTTAGAACGTTTTCCCGAGATGGACATCAATTGTTGCTACAATGCGAATTTGATGACTGAACTTCATTAGAGCATGAGCAAGATGCTCTTGTGGAATGGATCCACTGACCTCTGTTTATTTGGCAGTTTGACCAGACCACTAGAATTGTCAAAATACCCAATTGTCTTTACATCCATAGAAAAAAAACCCTGAGAGGTAGTCAGGTCATTGAAGTAGCCATGATATCAGTCCACCACAACCAATCCAGTACTGAGGAAAGGTTGTGTCTAAAAAAAGTTGTGAACAGCAATGGAACAGTGGGAAGTCACGCAACTGTTGAAAGATTACACTTCTCATGTCCACTCCAACAGCCCTAGTTGAAGAAACACTGTCTGTAACATGTTAAGTATAGTTCACTCCAGTTACAGTATGATCATCAAACAGAAGTAAGTCAATTATGTAGTCCCATGACAGCACACCAAACATTAGCTTCTAGCAAATTCCATTCATGTTCATGCGTTTCATTACTGGATAGGTCATCTCAGTCACCCAATATAATCCCTTTGGACCTTTACCTATGGAGTTATGTTAAAACAACTGGTGTAACATGACAAACCCAGTTATCTGACAGAACTTCAAAGAATGGGAAAGTGGGATATGTTGTGGCCAATGTAATAACCAAGGCTGTCAAAAACTGGGGAGGGGGGGACACAACTTGTTTTTTTTTTTTTCATAATTTTATGAAAACAAAATTTTTTTATTTTATTCAATTTCTGCAAGTTTTTTTTACTGGGGCCTTGCTTGCTTCTTTTACTGAAATTTTATTACAGTACAGGGTGTCTCAAAAGTCTATCTATTTCAGTGACATTAGATGTTTTTTTTAAAAATGCTATGCTGGCATAAAGATATGTACTTCTGGTGCAAATTTGTGTATTTAAAAAAAGTTAATTGGTTTATTATCTTGACATGCTTGAACAATTCCTCGAACCTCAACTTCTTACAAATGGCATTCCTGACACACTAGTTTTTCAGCAGGATGGAGCACCGTGCCATTATGCAATAATTGTACGTGATTATCTTGACAGACGCTTCCCCGGTCGCTGGATTGGTCGTGGAGGAACACAACCATGGGCAGCACATTCACCCGATTTAACACCATTAGTGTATTTCGCCTGGGGTTTCATTAAGTCTAAGGTGTACACTGGTAGAAGAATTAGTGATGTAGCCAAACTTCGAAATCGTATTACCGATGCAGTTCAGAAAATAACACCTCAAATGCTGGAAAGTGTGTTCCGGGAAACAACTTATCGCTTTGAGCTCTGTAGAGACACTGATGGTTGCCATGTGGAGACAGATAAATAAATAGCACTAATTCTTTGTGGCACTTACTTTGAAATAAATATATTTTTCATGTCTTAAACCAGTTTTTCGTAATTCCCATTATTTTTCAAAATAGATAAGTGACTTTTGAGACACCCTGTATATGCTGACTGTTTAAATATTAAACAGGCCAACTTAAAAACATAATTTCATGTAGAGATAAAAATTAAAATAGTTGGTACATCAATGATTACAAAACACTATATTTAATCTATAGTGTTTATAGAAATATCTCGAAGATACATTAGTCGTTAGACTTATTTTATGAGCATTGACTTTATAATATATAAATAGAAGAGGAGCCTTATAAACCTTAGAAGTTTAATTTTTTTATTTATCACTATCTAGTACCTACCTATCTTTATCCTTTTAAACTTTATTTCTTACAGCAATAAGTGTTTTACCTGAAATACATGCAAAATATAAAAGCAGCAGGTCCGAAGGTATACAACAAAAAATAAAAGAAGTAGCAGGGCCTAAGGTATATAACAAACTACTGATCAGTGGTTCATCACAAAAAAATTTGGCAGAGCCAAATCACTTAAATTAGTTTTCTCATGCTTTCATATTTTTTTATTTTCAGTGGCTAACACCAATAAAATACTTTTTTGCACCTGGAAGTAGAAGAGAGCGAGGAAGGAATGGAGTGAAGTGTCATGAACTGAAAATATTTCTGAAGTAAAATGTAACCAATGTGGAACTGAAATGATGACAAAGATTGAACACATTCAATCGCATTTAGAAAAGTACAGTACCTTGCAATCCCCTTTAACATGCTTTCTCAATCATTTGCCTCAATATGAACACTTGATCCACACAGCCTTTTCCACCTTGGAACCCTTCTTGCTCATCACTCGCCAAGCATTCTGTAATACTATAAACTCATTCTATCATGACCCTACCATACACCTTCCCCACCACACTCAGACTCGTACCTTTCACCTTTCATTTTGTACAATGGAACAATTATTGCTTTCTTCCAGTCTTCAGACACTCCCATTTGTTCATGCACTCTGACTCTTTCAAACCTCCATACTTAATCATTTCCCTATATATCAACATCCACACCCACTGCTTTTCAATTTTCAGCTTACAAACCACAGCTTTCACTTCATCCACAGTTATGTTTCTCAGGCATTCTGTCACACATCCCCCCCCAAATGGCCAAGTCCTATCATATTTATATTTGCACTCCTCTCATCTCTTCCACTCATCAAACCCTCAAAATATTCCTTCCACCTTTGAGCATTCTTCCATTTTCATTCCTTACTCTCAACATACTTTCTTAGTTCCATTTCTGCACTTGTGTACTTCCTTCAAGAACAACTTTTTATTCACAACATAATTCTTATTCATCCTCCCTCCAAACTTGATTTGTATATTAAAGAAAAAAAAAGAAACAGTTTTGCTTCCTCCAGTTTCATTCTGATGAAGGTCAATGAAGCTTGTTGCCCCAGCTTTACATATTATTTGACCCATGACTCATGAGGGAAGTCAGAAATTACAAAGTCCTAGACCAAATGATCACTGGACCTCCTGATCAGCAGCAAAGCATCTTAACCACAAGGATACCCAGGGTACCCATTTATCTACCAATCTTCTTTTTAATGAAAGGATGAACAGGTGATGAACTGAACAATGCATGTTCTTGCTGGGAATTGAACACTGGGCCAGTGGATTCACAGCAATGTTAACCACTACACCACTATGGCACATTAGAGTAAGTTCTTTTTATGGAGGAAGGAGAGGCCAAGGGCGAATGCCTGCAAAAACGACCCCCTATAGAGGAAGAAGAGAACCAAAATCAAGGTCCATGGTTTTTGAGATGCCTGGACACTGCATTTGAAAGACTGGAGGTCAAAGTTAGGAGGAAAGATGGAGTGAGGAAGATTGTTCCAGGGTTGAGCAGTTGAGTAGATGAAAGGTTGAAAATACTGATTAACCCTTTCATTAAAGAGTTAGATAGAAAAGGGATGAGAATGTGTAGAAAGTCTGGTACTGTATGCTCTCCTTAAAGGAGGAGGCATGCAGTTAGAGTGCAGGGGTGCACTGGATATCAGATTTTACTATCCAGCCAGATACCAGACATGCCAGATATTAAGAAAATATCAAGCCAGATATCAGATAATTAAGACTTAAGTCCCCCAAAACACTGACTCTTCAATACTAAAGGCAGCATTTCTTCATGCTTCTATGAAAGTACAGTACCAGTATCACAAGTTCGTGTTTTCATGAGTGAAACTGGATTATTTGTTTTGATCCAATACTCTTTCTATACTAATGTACTTCACAACTACCCATAATGCTACAGGAATGGCGATATGAGTCAAGGGCATCTTTTTTCCTGTCCAGCATTGCCACATCTTTGGAAAAATACTGAATTTCAATAGAAACTTTGATGGAAAACAGAATTTAAAATATTTTCACAAAAACTTTCAACAATTAAGAAAATCTATAGAAATATATAAACAATAATAAAAAAGTCACAATAGACAAATTTTGTCCCCTTCAAAATTGTCCCCCATCCCCATTCTCGGAGAGAATGTATTCCAAATATGGGAATATATATGAAGAAAACGATCTTCATTGTTACCTCATTGAGGTGAAATGTTGCTTTTTATTCATCATAAGAGTCGAAAGTTTGTTTAAATATAGATTCAAGGCCTAGGATGTTCTCACCTGTTTTGTATGTCAATTTAAAATAAATGGAGCAATTTTATATAAAATGTGATTCAATTAACTTTGTTAATATTTAGCTATCCGGCTGGATACCAGATACTTGATAACTGACAATATCCAGCCAGATACCTTATCCAGTGCACCTCTATTAGAGAGTTCAGAAGAACAGTGTCCATTAT
The DNA here is from genome assembly GCA_023014485.1 of Bathynomus jamesi. NCBI lineage: Eukaryota > Metazoa > Arthropoda > Malacostraca > Isopoda > Cirolanidae > Bathynomus > Bathynomus jamesi. Next base: position 108,531 of record JAJOZX010005117.1, read on the forward strand.
AATAGTGACAGTAAAGAGAGAGAAGCAACATTGTGGTGGAGAGAGAGGGATGGGAAACAGTCAGCAAGAGGTGGAAATTGATGAAACAAAAAGCTTTTGATTCCACCTGGACAAGTAGAGCAGTGGGTTAAGCCACCAGAGCTGGGCAGTATTTAAATACATTTGTATTTAAATACGTATTTAAATACATTTGTGTATTTAGAACTGTATTTATAATACAGTTTTTCATGTATTTAAATATAGTATTTAAATACTTTAATGAGTATTTAAATACAATGTATTTAAATACTCAAAATATAAAAATGTAAATACTTTTACTGGTTTAATACACGTTCTGTACTAGCACAGTACGACGCGTCGACAGTGTAGTACAGCATGGTTCATGTTTCAACGTGTCAGTTCAATCAGTTGTGTGCCACTCTTAGTCGAAAGCGGTGATTTCTTTATCGTGTGCGTGTCATGGCTTCAACAAGCAAATCCGGTGAATCAAACAGTGATATATCTGCAGATAACAATTTAGTGCACCATCTGTTGATGGAAAATACTTTAAAATTAAAATCTAAAGACGGTAATAAGGTAAAGTGCACCTGCTTGCTGTGTAAACACGAAGTCTCTGCTGCAAGCAATGCTACAACGAATCTGTACACTCATCTGAAGGTAAGTGTTTTATTAGACATCAAAAAATATCTTGAAATGACCGAATAATGTACAAAACGGCTCTGCCTAAGTGGCCTGTGTAACTAACTCGTTGCAATCAATCCAATTTGCGATGGAAAATTCATTGATGAAAAAGCTTTAAAATCGTCTGATCTATCGAGTGGTGTATTTATTTCGAAATTCACCGTGTCCCCTAAAGTAGAAATTTATCAAAACATGAATTAGTGAATGCATATGTTAAAATTTGTATGTATTTAAAATGTATTTACAAATGTATTTAAATACAATTGATGTATTTTGTATTAGTATCTAAATACATTCGTAAAATGTATTAGTATTTAGTATTTAAATACATTTCTCCCATGTATTTAGTATTTAGTATTTAAATACATTCAATGTATTTATTGCCCAGCTCTGTAAGCCACCCCACACATGAGAAACACACTACATACAGGGGAGGACAAGACCCCTGAACAGAGACAGCAACTGAGTGAGGGGTAAAAAAACTGTGGAGCCAGTACCACACACCTTCTCTCTTAGAATCTGTTTTACAAAGAGTATATGTGACCTTTCCAGGAAAGATCATGTTAAGAAAAGAGGAAGGATTGAGTTGTGTATTGTTGAAGGTAAGGTGATAGTCGTGTGGAAAATTGTGATGAGTAGACAGATGAAGCAGCTCAGTTTTTGAGGTACTAAAAGCCACAAGGTTTTTCTGCCCCAATCAGAGGTCAAGTGTACCATAGCCATGATGTGGGTAGAGAGTGAATAGTAGAATTATCAGCATAGAAGTGGATTAGGTGCCCTTATTTGGGTGTTTTTCATTTTTTGGGAATTTCTATCAGGACGGGCGCATTTCTGGTGTCATCCGTCTAAAAACTGTGTGTAAATATTTTTGAAATAAAATAATAATTAGAACTGCCTCAACGAGGTCAAAGTTTATACTTTTGTCGAAAAGTACTCATGGCATTCTGTATCATGTCAGTTTTCGTTTCGATAGCTGCTGTAGTTTCTGAGTTGAAAAATGATAACAGACAGACAGACGGACGGTCAGTCGTTGGTTAGTCTTCCGCACTGGTGTACAGAAGACTAAAATGAGGTATTATACAGGGTGTAACACGAGTTTATCCAAATATTGATACAGGCGAAAGAACATGTTATTCTAAGTAGAAAATGGGTTGGGACGAGTTTTGCCAACACTAACAGTGTTTCATTCTCTTTTCAGTGAGTTCTGAAACGACGTGATGGCTTCGGCAACAAGATCTAAAACAGCAGTCTATCTCCTGGGGACCGTGGACCACAGCATCACAGGAAGCATGCTGCCTACGGGAAAGCAGGCGCTTCAGTACTTTTTCCACCTTCACCTTGACGTCAAGAAGCCAATCAAGGAAGCAGCCGCTGAGACAGTGACCGCAGTCAAGGAATTCTGGGAGCGGTCCCGTATTCCTACGCAGAAAGACCAACGCGCAAGGGACAAGGTTCTCCGAATATACGAGAAGTGGCGGGCTCTGAACAAGAACTCGAAACGGCGCACTGTGACCCAAATCAGGAACGAGGCCGAGTTCCTCTCATCCCTTGACCGCCTCTTCGACATCGCACACGAACATGCGATGTCGATGATCACAATCGAAGAGGACAGGGAGTTCCTGACGGGACAAAGGGCCGAGGTGCGGCGCGGCCGCATCTCCTCCACACGTGACATGACGCTGCACACTGAGGAGGAGCGTGCGAGGAGACAGGAAGCGGAAAGGAGCCGCCGGCAAGATGATGAAAGGGCGAACAGAGAGAGCCGAGAAGAACTCATCGAACTGGCATCGAGCTCCAGCTCAGGTGCAAGCAGCCCGACTCGGTCACCGACACGGCGTCGTCGCGAGAAGAAGAGGAAGAGCTCTCTCTCCCGGGCCCGTCCACGTCGAATGCAGAAGCATCTACGACCCCTTTACCACCCAAGCGATTCCGCGCGTCGAAAAGATGATCACCCCTGATCTCTCCGCAGCGATGGATCGGACGAAACTTACCGACCGAGAAGGTGTTTTTTGCTGTCGGCGGCTGCGAGGAGCTTGGGCCACGACCCTGAGGAGCTGGTCTTGAACCGCGAATCCTCCCGCCGCGCACCGAGCAAAGTTCCGTGCTATGGCAGCAGCGGAAATGAAGGCAGCCTTCCATCCTACTGTTGCCGCTGACCGTTCACGGGACGGGAAAATCGTACCAGCGGCTGACGGAGGCCCTGCTGAAGATCGCCTTCCAGTTCTGGTGTCTGGGGAGAACGTCGACAAGCTTCTGGCTGTGCCCAGCCTCCCCGACGGCACCGGCCGCGCCATGGCGGAAGCCGTCCTCTCTGCCCTCGAGGATTGGGACATCAAGGGACGGATCTGTGCCCTCTCTTTTGACACCACCGCCTCAAACACAGGACTCTCAGGAGGAGCTTGCTATATCATTGAGCAGAAACTCGAGAAGACAGTGCTTCATTTGGCTTGCCGCCACCACATCCACGAACTGGTGTGCGAGAAGGCATTCACGGCGTGCCTCGGTCCCTCTACTGGTCCTGACATCCTCCTGTTCAAACGATTCGCCGCCCAGTGGGACTTCATCGATCAAACCAAAGCGAAGCCCTTCGAGGATGGAACCATGCCGCAGCACCTGAAGGACGCCCGCGACGACCTGCTGATCGAATTCAGCCGCCTCCTCGACGGTCAACATCCACGTGATGACTACAGGGAACTTCTGGAGCTCTCTGTAATTGTGCTGGGCGGTCCGAACAAGCGGGGTGCCCGGTTCGCTCGTCCCGGCGCCTTCCATCGCGCGCGCTGGATGGCAAAAGTCATCTATGCCATCAAACTGTTCCTGTTCCAGGAACAGTTTCAGATGTCGTCAGGCGAAGCGGCTGGAATCCGGCGATTCACCATCTTCGCCGTGTCCATCTACGTGACGGCCTGGTACAAAGCGCCGCTCCCGGCAACGGCCCCAGCCGCGGACCTCGCGCTGCTCAAGGCCCTCGTCTATTATCCAGACTCAGCGGTGGCCAAGGCGATGGCGACAGTCTTCGCCAGGCACCTATGGTACTTGAGCGAGCGCCTCGTCACCCTGGCCATCTTCGATGAGGGTATCGACTTGGCGACAAAGCGGGAGATGATTAAAGCGATGGAAGAAGAGGAAGGATCGGAGGATCCCCCACGGCGTATCAATGTGGACCTGTCCACCGCCTCAATCGCCAACAATACATTGGCCAAGTTCACAATGACTACATCAAAGGAGTTCTTCAAGGTTCTGGACATCAGCACCGCCTTCCTGCTCAAGGATCCGGAGGAGTGGCGGACGGACCCAGCCTTCATCGCCGCATCCCGCCGAGTCCAGGCCCTTCAAGTTGTCAATGACTTCGCGGAGCGCAGGGTGGCGTTGATGCAGTCTTTCAACCTGGCCCTTACCAAGAGTGAAGACCAAAGGCAGTTCCTCTTACAAGTGGTTGAGAAGCACCGCTGTGACTTCCCAACCGCCCGCAAGTCCACCGTGACCTCTGCAAAGTAGGCAACAATGAGAGGGAGATGGGCGCCCATGATACCCCCCCCCCCCCTTGAGGGGCTAATACTCGAGTTGAGGGGGACCTAGAGTTGAAAGTATGAAGTCCAGTTATATGTTTTAGGTCAAGATTAGTAGCTTGAACAAACTAGAAGTGATATTTTATTTGCTAGAGGCATAGAACATCATGATCTAAAATTTCTACTTTTCGAGAAAATATACAAACTTTGACCGTATTGAGGCAGTTCTAAATATTGTTTTATTTCAAAAATATTTTACACACGATATTTTTTGACAAAATGGAACCAGAAACGCGCCCGTCCCGATAAAAATTCAAACTTTCAAAAATAAGTGTCACCCTAAAGTGGATAGGACAAGAAGTGCAACTTAATAGATCATTGATAAATAAAAGGAAGAGTGGGTGACATGAGGGCCAGCCCTAGGGGTGGGTAAATGTGGGGCAACTGCCCTGGGAGTGCCAAAACCCCTTGTAAAAAATTATTGATTGCATGAATACAATCTTTAGGGCATGTATAAGACACCAAATGCTTTTTCTGCCCAGAGGGTAATTTTGGTTAAGGGCAGCTCTGCCCGAGGAACACCACTGTTAATAGCTTTAGGAGAAGTGTGGCCATCTACAACCTCAGCTATAGATCAGCCAGAAAGAAAATTAGAGATGAAGGCACAGAGAGAAGAATACAAACCAAAGGAAGGCAGTTTGAAAATTAAAGATTTGTGTCAGACTCTATCAAAAGCTTTTGATGTGTCTAGTGCAGGGGTTTCAAACTGTGTTCCACGAGAACTTGATGGGGTTCCATGGGGCATGTCATGAGAGACTGAGAAGGAGAGAGAGGCAAGATAAAATAATATCAACTGGCATGGATGAATTTACGATATATTTTCTGCGAATTCAGTAATTGTGTTTTGAAAGGCATAGGCAAAGAGAGGGCAAGAGTGAGAATTTTAATTCAAACGATGATATATCCAGAATAAGTGTTGCTTTCTTGCAGCCACAGTAAGAAACAGGAGCCCATTTTGTAAACAGAACACAGCTGATGACCACAAGCACTGGTCTGACTGATTTGGTGAGTTTTTCTATGTTTTTAGGTTCAGTTTTCTCAGTTCACAGAAGTTATGATCACAGTAATGTTATTAAATGCAGTGTAAATGTGTGTTAGCTTTCACAGTGCATATTAGAGAAGGAACAACTTATAGATATTTTGACTGATTTCACAGTAAAAAGAAAATTTAATCATGTAGAACTTATGACTTTCTGGTTTCAGATTTTAAAAGAATATACTGAAGTTGCCACATGAGCCTTCAAATATCTTACTCCTTTTGCAACAACATATCTCTGCGAGAGAACCTTCTCTCCATATACAGCAACAAAAACCAAATATAGAAGAAGGCTAAATATAGATGATATCCGCTTACAGGTAACATCAATTGCTCCAAATATTGAACTTTTATCCAAAGAAAAGCAATCACATCCAAGTCATTGAAGAATTATTTGTTTGATTAACTATTAAAATTACTTCAATAACTGTAAAATTTGTCACTTTTAATTATTTTGCATTGAAAACTTTAATTTTACAACAAACATAATATTTTTTATACTTATAATTTCTTTTATGGTGACAGTAATGTGGGGAGGGGAATTTAAAATAAATATGTCAATAAAAGTAAATTCTTTTTTTTCTTGTAAATTTCTACTTCTAATTTTTTTTTTTTTTTTTTTTTTGTGAAATTCATACAACTGTATTTGTAAATTTCATAAATTACATAAATAAACTGCAGTGAGCATAAATTGTGTTTATTACCATTTGCCTTATATCATTAAAATTTTACCTGTTGGTCAAGATTTCGTGAATTTTTATTTTTTTTTAACCCTTTAACACCAAACTTTTTGTAGGGTTAAGTCTAAATGCGTGTATTTGAAACGGTATGTATTCGCCCCAGTCGGTGTTAAAGGGTTAAATAAAGGTTCTGTGGCTTCAGAAAGCTTGAAAAACTCTGGTCTAGTACAATAGCAAAGGTTTCACCAAAATCCAAAAGGAGGATGACCAAGAGTTAATAGTTAATATCACAAGCATTCAAATTTTGTAAAGGAGTTAAACTTTAACAAAAGGATAATTTCTTACTCTGTTCTTTCTTCACTGCTAAAATGTATTCGGGTCTCAGGAATGATGAGAAAACTATTACTCTACAACAAACACAAACTCAACCACGATTCTGCTCATTTCAAGTTATCTTTACATAAGCAATTAATATATGTTAATATTAACATATAAAAAGAAAAAGCTTAATGTATGGGCCTGCAAACCCTTGGGTTTATGCCAAAAGAATCAAGCACAAGTTACTGAAGTGAGAAAACTGAATAGGTTTATGATTTACATTTTGTAGCTACTCAATGAATAAGAAAGGGTTTAATTGCTGGTTTTATTTCAGGAGAAAAAAGGAAAGGGACCAGACCATACACTAAAACTAAAGTACGCTTTAAGTTGATATTATCCTTAAAGTTTTGGGGCTTTCATTTAAAAATTAAATTTCTTAAAATATGCAACAATGTATTTAGAGTTAAGGTTTCTTACTTTAAAACTGCCCTGCCAAGTACTTACAGTACAGCTCCACGCATCCTATAAAATAATTTCTGAAGACAAAACAAACACGGGCATATGCATGATAATAACAGGCTTATTGTACGTGTACGAGTATGCAGGCTAGTTTACTGTACAAACAAAACTAATTTCTTATTATATTACATACCATTTTCAGCCTTAATTTTGTAAGAGTTTGTACCACTTTGTAACAACTTTCTTTCAACAATAACTTCATCCCCATAAACATCCTGTTTGAAAGCCAAATGACCTTTGTTCTTCAAGTGAATTTCAATGCTTGCCCATTGCTTCCCATTCTGAATTAATCCTTTAAAAAAAATTTAAAATGTTTGAAAATAATATTGTAGTTAGTGAAAATGAAACAAATTCCTTTGGATTTTATGTTGCTATAATTTACCATATAAATGTGATTTAAGTGTTCACTATATACACTTTTAAAAATTTTATGCCTAAGTCTGGAAAAATATTTAGCATTTAGATGGAAAATATTAAACTTATCTTTAAAAAAATTAACATTAACCCCTTCAATATGGCGACATACACGTGTATGTCCAATTAGCACGCTCCAATATACAACATACATACGTATGTCCAAAACTTAAAGAAAGCTAAATTATACAACATTTCTGCTTTTAGTTACAAATATTTAAGTTTTGGACATACACACATATGTTGTCATATATTGGAGCGCGCTAATTGGACATACACGCATATGTCACTGTATTGAAGGGTTAAAAAACTGCTATTTAGTGATGAGGCAAATTATTGATGGATTGGACACAAAACAATACATGTCCCCACTATCAAATTTGCATTATAGCATGCTTACTTCTGAGATTACGGCCTCTGTCTGTAGCCTTTGATGACCCTCCTAATCCTACAATAATTGCAGCAACAATGGAACTCTTCCCACTTCCATTGGCACCCTGAAAATAATCACTAATAAATTTGGAATATTAGAGTGAACATAAAACTCACATTCTGGTTAAATGTTTCACTGTATTATGATATAAAGTTATTGGTGAAGTTAACTAAAGTACAGTGAAGACAGGTAAGCTGACTCAGTTTCACAAGTTCTAAAAACAAAATCAAACAAAATCAAACACACACACACACACACACACATTCTCCTTACAAAGAAAATATAAATATAAAATAACAATTTCTTTTCATAAATATGAAAGTGAATCCTTCACAACAACATAAAGAGGAACTTCTTATTTATGTCTGGTTGAGTGCAGACATGACCAAACTCAATCTCTCAATCAATCAGCTTTCAGTGGTCACACCTTCTGTGCCCAACATGGACATCTAGACTGGCAAATCTTTGGCTCAAGAGACAACGATGATGAAGATGACTATGGGCAAAATAAGAGTGCCAATGTGGACATGCCCAGAGCAACAGCCAGCTGAAAAGTCCTTTGCATGACATTATTTTTGTGAAGATGGCTGATCAGTGCTGTGAATTTATCCATCCTTTAGGGATTTCCACAGCTTTAAAGTGCTTCCTCTCACTGAGGGCACCTGTTGGGTATTAGGAATGGGTTCTGATCTTTGCTTTGAGTTAACCTCCCTTTCTCATCTTTCTAACCTTTTTGAGCTAATCACTGAATTTGGCCCACAGCCAGTCTAGTGTTAGTTCTCAAAGGCATCAGAAGGATGCAAAGAAAGATCTCCCCTGTGGACCCTGACCTTTCAGACACCCACAGTCTTGGGTTTTCACTCTCTGAATCACCCAATATCATGCCTTGTGAGCTCTGAGTGGCTGTTTTCTCATTCTTTGCAAGGGCTTCTGCACTTCTCAGGTCCTCTCCCTTCATGGGTTTTGTTTGACTTTATCACCTATGCTCTCTTCCCTTACATTTTTCCTCAACTGCAGCATTCTAACTGCTTCCAATTTAGCCATTGCTCCCTCACTTGCCATCCCAAAATATAGTATGCCAACTGTAGTGACTTCCACTCCATGACTCACTGCAGCAATTCTCCTTTCTGCTTCCTCTGTGGAGGACCTTACAATGTCACTTTTCAATGATGCCCTATTTGTAGCAAGCTCTAGATATCCACCACCAGCAATAACTAATGGTTTGTCTCTGCCTGGTGCTTTACTATTACTACTACTACATTTATATAAAACCATATGCCAGGTCTCATGAAAATCAAGATAGGTCATATAAATTCATGATTGATTTGATATGGAATGACCTCATAAAATAGTGAGTGCATACATGTGGGAAGCAGAGGCAAACTGGGTAAAACAAGGAATGATATAATTATTAGTAAATATGTGAATAAACAGAGTTGCTTTATGTAGCAAAAGAGTTAAAAACAGAGGAATAGAAGTGGTTTGTGAGGTGTGTAAGTGGAGAAGTTAATCTTGCTTGACAATAGAGAATGTGAAATAGGTCATTAGATAACACAGTATATTTGTTTTAAAATTCATATACTTTACTCTTGAAGAACACAATACAAAAAAAATCTATATTCTAAAATCTGAACTTAAAATAACTTGAATTGCAAAAAATATGCCATCAATTTTTTTCCAAATAATTTGCACAATAACAAGGCCTATGTACTGCATTAGCCTATCTTCCTGAAAAATGCAAAGACTAGAATAGTAGATCAAGTATTTAATGTAGTTATGAAAGCTTAGAACAATAATGATGACATGAAACCTGACAGACAGTTCACAAAATTTTAACCTTCAGTCAACTGGCAAAAATAAAATTCTTGATCCTAATTACTACAGAACATGGCTTTAATATCATTATGTAATAGTTGTAATACAGTTAAACACTAGATTTAAATGTATAATTACAGTTATCACAGATTTTGCTATGACTGATTACGTACAGTAACTACTGCAGAAGGGATGCCACATTCAGTACTCTCTCAACTTCAGAGTATGGAGTGGAAAATTGGAAGGCAGAAGTTCATTAATAAGTAATTATTACAACATAAAATGCCAGTTTCACAAACAAGCCAACTTGAATTGTGACACACACTATACAGTAATCCCTTGATTAGTGCGGTTAATTAATCCTCCGATGTCACCGCATATATCAAAACCGCATTAATCAAAGTTAAGAACTAATGGAAATAATTATAATGAATCCTGGAAAATAAAAAAAAATTTAGAATAACATTTATTTTAACTTTAAAGCATTTATTTTTTACAGAGAAACGTATCTATAGTCGATTGAACATATATTTAAACTTTAAAGCATTTATTTTATAAAGAAAAACTAATCTAAAGTCAATTGAACAGTGTTAGCTTTTTTCTTTTCTGACAACATTTTGCGATAACAATCAATTTGCTTATCTAAACCACGACGAACGTTCATGCTTCTGTCTACATTTGGATCCATCTCGAGTAAAAGATGTTTGGCCTTCTCAATTGTCCGAAACAATTCTTCAAGTTCTTTCACCATGATTTCCTTAGAAATATTTTCCGTTTCTTCAGTTTCCTTTTCTTCTTCATATGCCTGTTGATGCTCGATTCCAAGAAGATCTTTGTCACTTAGGTCTTTTGAATGTGAAGCCAATAATTCCCGAACATTTCCCGAATCGACATCATCGAAGCCAAGGTCTCTTCCAATCGTAGCAATATCATTAATGACTTCGTTGACAGGATTAATAAAACCACCAAAATCATTTGCGCATTCAGGCAAAAGATTCTGCCAGACCACTCTCATGCAGCTGGCTGTCAATTCTTCCCACGACTCGTGAATGTTTGCAACTGCTTGTTTAATGTTAAATTGTTTCCAAAATTCATGTAGAGTGATTGCATCTACGTGTAAGACGTCTGTGCGCACTTGTGTCTGCTGATAAACTGAAGCGCAGTAGGGAAGGTGGGAGACGGTTTCGGCCCAGCTGGTTATTTGCCCGCCATTTTCAAACATTTTTGAACCGCACTATTCAAATTTTATACCGTAAATATCAAGGGATGGTCACAATAAATTTTTGCGCAGTAATCAAAACCGCATTTATCAAAACCGCACTAATCAAGGGATTACTGTATTGGATAGTTGGTTCAATATTCTGACCAGCTCACCAACTTCTGGTCTTTCGTACAAAGTCCAAGCAAACCTTTACAACTTGGTACCAGGGTTGTGGAGTCGGTCCAAAATTTTCCGACTCAGACTCCACACATTGTAAAAATTTGACTCCGACTCCACACATTGTAAAAAATCTAGAAATCCGACTGACTCCTCACATTTTAAATATACAACTCCGACTCCTCTAGTGTTTCACTCTATAATTATCATAATAATAAGACATTTCATCACCACCACACTAAGTGTGAAATTTTATATTTAAATAAATATTAATTGTATATTCTGAAAATGTAAAAAAAAAAATATTAAAAAAACTTAATCTAGGGGCTATCAATGAATAAGGTTTATTGACCAAAAAAACTAAATAACCTAAATGTTAGTATTTAGGATTTAGAAATTAAGGGTGACACAGGACACAGAAATTGGAGTCGGAAGTTTTTTACCGACTCCGACTCCACGACCCTGCTTGGTACAAGTGACAATGTTAGTCCTTGAATATTGACCCCTAAGATCATGCACCTATTCCACCAGTTCATTCAGCATGCCTTGGTAAAGAACAGGTCCAACATAAGAAATAGCTTCATTTATCAAAGTAAATATAGCCCAACAGTCTTAATCTTATTTTATTACTAAGCATTTCAAACTCTGTTCTATTATTATTTTCAATGTCTTTCAAAATATCTAATGAATTTTCTGTCCTTGAAAATCATGTTGCACATTCAGATAAGAGCAGACTTTTAAATGAACTAAATTTGTAGTTTTACCTGTAGAAGATTGATGTAAGGTGTGAACCCATCAAAGTCTAAGTGTTCATGGCAGAAAATATTCTTCAAAATTATTCGCACAATTACTCCACAAGGCTGGAAGGAAAATTCATCAATATTTACAACATATAAAGTCAAGGTTTTACAAACAAACGTTAAGCTAGCCTAAACATCTACTCACATATACAAATTAAAGGCCTTAGAAACTAAGCAACACAGTGGCACCTGCAAAAGTTCTGTAATTTGTTGCTATGGGATTGGTTCATGATTTTTCAATTCACAATAATCAAGCCTCAGCAATATGAAGTATAAGTATACCTAGTTAAGTCTGGCACACCTGTGAGGACCAATGAGAGTTGCTCATTTATAATCTGAAAGCCAAACAGGGGCATAAGTGAAAGGCTGAAAATCTTTTACAAAAGCTTAATGTTTTTCTCTGCAGTCAAGCACAATGGGATTAAAACGTCTATTACGATATACCATGGTGTAGAAGTGCTTCTAGGGATGTAAAGTAATGTACCATAGAGACCCTATGCATTTCAGAGCACTGGTGGCTACCACCTACTTTGTTTCTGTTTAGCTTAATTAAGGCAATGTTTTCCAAACTGTGAAGAATGCAAGAATGTTAGTGACATTAGCTACTACAGAACCTTTACACAGTATGATTGGCAACACTGTTGTTGTATTTCTACATTTAAGTAACATTTTGGGGACCACATTTTTCTTTTTTCCTCTTAATCACTGAAGATACAATCATCTATTCAATGCCATCCATTTGTAGTTGAAATAAGGGAGCATTGGATAAGAAACTTTTGGAAATGCTGGCTTTGAGCCGTGGTAAGGATTACCTATTTTCTTTCTATTCAGCTTAAGAAATGCACTAAACTGGTACTTTTTATGGTACTCTGCCTTTCAAACTAAAAGAAATAACTTCACAATAAGGTTATATTAATTTTAATTATTCAGATATTTTATTCATCTAGCCTACCATAATGTATAGAAATTACATTGCAAGCACTATGTACTTTACTAAACTATAAATCGTAACTTTAAACAGGTTGAATACCACTTGTACTACTGAAAAGTTTAAGCCCAGATACATATAAAATTATTTCAGAATTTATTTTCAACTAATACAAAGCTATTGTTATATTTGAAGTTCTAGCAAGGTAAACTAACCTAACTGTATGTTGGTCAAGTTAAGCTAATTATTAAAAGATACAAGCCTATGACCTCATGTACTTCATTATTTCAGTCTATAATGAAATTATTAAATTTTAAAAACTAATCTGAAGTAAATTTCAGTTAAATTAAGTATGTATCCTCATAATAAATAAATAATAATAATAATAATTACTACATAGCCTAGGCCCCAATCATACAGATAGGCTTTTATATTAACATACACCCAGGCCCGTAATCAGTATCTTCATTACACAATACACATGTATAATAGTTTTATGTCAAATGATATGTACCTCTAAAGTTACTGTAGTTGATTTAATTCCAGATGATTCCTCTGAATGTGAAGGCCGACTTGAAACTCTATTGATTTTCCTGCGTTTTGGTTCATTGCTGGGAGCTTCATTTTTGTCTTCACATTCTGACCTCTTGGATGACATTATCTTTTAAAACCTATAAACTGAATTAATGACCTGTCCTTCACTTTACCTGGGGATAAAGAGTGACAATCGTAAATTTAGGGAGTTGTTAGGTTCAGTAAAGTGGGATAATGAATTTGCCAGTAAAAATGCTATGGAGATGTGGTCTAGATTCAAAGAAATTTTAGAGGATGTACAATGTAGGTGTATTCCTTTCAGAACTTTTAGGAATAACAAGATTAGGAAACCTTTGTGGTGGAATAATGAAATGGCCAAAATGATTAAAAATAAAAAAAAGTCATTCAGGGAATTTAAAAGCAGTGATAGGTTTTTGGACTTGGATAATTATAGGCATTTAAGAAATAAACTAAATAGTTTGATTAGGAAGAGCAAAAGGCATAGTAAAATAAATCTAGCTAGAAATAGCAATAAATATCCAAAGAAATTCTTTACTTTTTATAGCTAAATATAATAATAAAAAGCATGATAGGATTGGCCCAATAGAACATGATGATAGGATGTTTGAAAAAGGTCAGGATATTATTGGTATTTTTAATGATTATTTTAGCTGTTTTTACTGAAGGAAATTTAAATAACTTTGACTTTAATTCTTTAGATTCTGTAAATTCAGGCATTCCTGATCATATTTATATAAGGGAGGAGGATGTTAGGCAAGTGATTCATACATTGAAGTCAAATAAAGCTGCTGGACCTGATAATATACAGACCCTGTCCAAATTATTAGACTCACTGATGAGATTCTTCACACTTCATTGAGACACATTCAATTAACACACTCTCTTTGTGTAAAAGTATCAGCAATCAATAAACCACTAACCCGCACCTTTCTACATGGAGTAATATCACACAATCAGCCCATATCAAGTGTACACACTTTTTGGCGATTTCTGCCACTCATCTCACCGATTTTAATGATTTTTGGTGTGGTACTTGGGTATAAGTAATGAAGCGTGACCAAATTTTAGCCATTTGGGTCAAATAGTTTGGGAGTAATGACGACCCCCCCACACACACACACAAATTTGGGGTCAGCAGCATAACCTTCTGATTTTAAAAGGTCATAACTCAGGATCTAATAGATGGATTTTAATGATTTTGGTGTCAAAATGCTCAGAAAAGACAGCAGAATAACTTTAATTTTATGCACAGTATGTGTACATTCCATTAAAAAAAAGTAGCATTTATATTTCACCTTTGACCTTGACCTCAGGTCAGAGTTCAAAATTCAAGGTCATGAAAATTAGCATAAGTAAAGACCTTTAGATGAAGCATATTCTAGCAAAAAATTAGAGTGAGATCTCCATGGGTTTGCTTTCCACAAGCATTTGAAATTGTGCATGTTGAAAATTTTTAGCATTTTATTTAAACTAACGAAAATATCATGACTTAACCTAACCAGTCATCAAGGGCATTCAGTTGACCTAAATGGGCATTCAGTTGACCTAAATGGGCATTCAGTTGACCTAAATGGGCATTCAGTTGACCTAAATGGGCATTCAGTTGACCTAAATGGGCATTCAGTTGACCTAAATGGGCATTCAGTTGACCTAAATATCTTCTGATCTTTTTGTATTAGGCACTCGCTGTCACATTTTGGGCAAGTTGAGGATGAGAGAATAACGCCGTAATTGATAAAAACATCCAATCCTTTGTCTTCATCTAGGGCACATGATGAATCAAGTTCTCAAAGTCAAAATCACACGAATGGCACATCATAATTCTATCACAAACACCACTAAACTGAATCCAATTAGAAAAAAAGAATAGCCAGAACAAAACCCAACCAACTAATTAAGTCGCAGAGTAGCGAAAAAATAGCCTAATCAGGAAAAGTATATTATGAAAAAAAGTACATTATAGCCAAAATAGGAAATATATTTTATTAAAAAAGTATATTTGAACAAATTTGCACAACATAAGATATATATTTTCTTAGTCAGTTTTAAATGCAATTCAATATATTATACTGTTTTAACCGTGTGTGAGCGGGTGAAAAGACAAATACTGTATTTAATCATTATTTTATATACTTCTCTCATATCACCTTGTAACCTTCTTTGCTTTAGGGAAAACATGTTTAGGTGCTCCAATCTCTCTTTGTAACTAAGTTGTCTAAGGCATGGTATCATCTTTGTTGCTCTCTTTTTGTACTTTTTCTAGTCTATCTTTGTCTTGCTCTAAATAAGGACTACTGAACTGAATGCAATACTCAAGAAGAGGCCTCACGTATGAAATATAGAGCTTGCTTATAATTTCTGGCAGTTTATATTCTATGTTTCTGCATTAGGTTCAATCTAGTATTAGCCTTATTTCTAATTTCAATACAATGAGTTGTAGGTTTAAGGTCATGATTCACAATAACAGTTATGACACCCAAATATATATATATCTATCTTTTTTTTCTTCATTTATCCAACTTCCATCCATGTTATACTCAAATTCTGGATTGTCATGACCAACATGCATAACTTTACACTTTTTCACATTAAATTTCATCTCCCATCTATCTGCCCAAGCAACTACTTTATCAATGTCCTTTTGCATTTTCATGGTACCTGTTAAAGATCTTACATTTTGTCTCAATTTTGTATCATCTGCAAATATTGAGGTTTTACTATTTAGACCCCTTTCCAAGTCATTAATATAAATAATAAAAAGTAGAGGTCCAAGTACTGACCCCTGTGGGATTCCACTCAGAACAGGGCTCCATGTAGACCTAGTCCCATTTAACTGGACTCTGTTCTCTTTCTTTAAGCCATTCTTCAATCCAATTTGCTACTGGCCCTGTTATTCCATGAGCTCTAACTTTAACGAGGAACTGTATCAAAAGCTTTGGCAAAATCCAAGTACACAATATCTACAGATTCTTTTTTATCCAGATGCTTTAACATCCTATCATAAAACTCAATTAAGTTTGTCAAACATTTACCTTGAAGTGCTTCTGCCTCAAGGGTGCACTACTCCATGAAGTCTGCTCAGTGCCTCGTGAGGTGGGGCCAAGATGGGCCACCATTCTTTTCTCTTGCTCCTGCCATATGATTTGGTCCCCTATTGAATTTGTAGGGCTGGTCTGGCAGAGAAATACCCTGGTGCTGTGGGTTGGTCGGGTATGTTGGCTAAAAACATATCCAAGTATTTTTTAAAAATATCTACTGGGACTGCACTTATATCTCTAAGGTACTGAGACAAGGAGTTAAACAGGCGAGAACCCTGCCTGGAGATACTATTATATTGAAGGGTTTGAATCCTTCTTAGACTGTTTGGTGGGAGGTGATGTTTTTGACACATTCTGCCAGTTCTTGTCAAGGTGGGCACGATTGGTTCAGTATTGGGGGCAACTAAAAGCCCTTCTAGAATTTTCCAGGTGTAGATTAGGATCTCTCTCTCAAACCACCTCTCTATAGAATAAAGGTCAAGGTCTCTGAGCCTATCCTAGTAGTTTAATTTGTTTTTACTCACCTGTTGCCCATCAGGTTGTTTAATATATGAGGTAAAGGTTCTTTGTAGGCCCTCAATTTTTTGCAATTCATTCTGTTTGTGGGGAAACCATAATTGAGAGCAGTAGTAAATGCATGGAAGAAGTGATTTCCACAGGGTAAGCATGGTCATACTGTCCCTAGTTTCTGAATGTCCCTCAGTAATATATCCTATTAGTTGTTTGCATGATGAGGTTACTTTGTCAATGTGCCTGTTGAATGTTGCATCTTCAGATAATATAGTCCCTAGATCCCTTACATAATGAATTTGTACAATATCTTTTCCTGTGGGTCCAGTGTAGTTGAATTGTTCTTTCGGGTATTTATTTGGTTCATACTTAATTAGTTCAAATTTGTCTTCATTGAAGGCCATATTGTTTGCAACTGCTCATGTATATATAGTTTGTAGATCTTTTTGTAGCTCTACACAGTCTTCTTTTCCTGTAATTGGTCTTAGTATTCTGGTATCATCCGTGAATGACAGGAGAGAGCTTCCTAGGTTACAGTTTATATTGTTTAGCATTATAATGAATAGAATTGGTCCCAGTACTGTACCTTATGGCACTCCACTAATCACTTCTTTTTCTATAGATCTTGCTCCATTTACAATTGTTTTGTTTTCTGTCAGAGAAAGGCATGGATCCATTTTCCTATTTTTTCACAAATACCTAGTTCTTTTAGTTTATGGAATAATATACCATGGTTAACCTTGTCAAAAGCTTTTGCAAAGTCTAGATAGATGACCTCAACATTGTGGTTTTCTCCCAAATATTGTAGGATTGTACTGCAATGGTCCATGAGTTCAGTAAGGCAGGATCTCTTTTGTCTGAAGCCATGTTGAAAGTCTTAAGAGATGTTCATTTTCAATAAAATTGACAATGTCGCTTTTCAGGACTTTCTCAAATATTTTGATAATATGGGAAGTCAAGGATATGGGTCTATAGTTCTTGGCTTCCTTTCTTTTGCCTCCTTTGTAGAGTGGGGTAATATTTGCTTGTTTCATGATTGATGGTATTCTACTGGTGTCTAGTGAGGATCTCTATAGGATTTTCAAAGGCAGAGATAAAGTATGTTTGCATTCCTTAAGAATCTTGGCTCCAATTCCATCTGGACCAGGGGCTGAACTCCCTGGTAGCCGTTATTGCCTGTTTACAGGGTGTCCCAAATTAACTATCTATTCAATGAAATCGGGCAAATTTAATAAAAACTGACAATTTTGTGTTTATTACTAAATTATGATACAAAAACAGAGATTTATAAATCATAAGTCAAAACTTCATTGAGAAGTTTCAACATGTGCACCGTCTGTATCTCTGCAAATTTCAAATCTATCCTCAGCGCTGCGAAACACATTTTGAAGCATTTCAGGTGCTATCTCCCGCACTGCCAACTGGATGCGTTCTTTAAGTTCAGCTAAACTATTGATCTTTTGGTGATAAACCTTTGTTTTTATGAAACCCCATGCAAAGAAATCCAGAGGTGTCAAATCCGGAGAACGCGGAGGCCAAGGTCGAGGTCCTTCACGTCCAATCCACCGATTCGGAAGGCGTCTGTTGAGGTATTCTCGAACAATTAGAGCATAATGACATGGTGCTCCATCTTGTTGAAACACAACATTATCAAGAATGCCATCATCAAGAAGCTGTGATTCGAGAAACTGCTGAAGCATATCAAGGTAGACGGTACCTGTTACAGTTGCCTCCGCAAAGAAGAATGGGCCATAAATTTTGGATTTGGTCATTCCAAGCCACACGTTAACTTTTGGAGAGTCTGCCATTCTAAAAATAAAACTATGAAAAACTATGAAAAAATTATGAAAATAAAATTATGAAAAAATTTAGAAATTCATATATTTTAACACATATTAAATATGATAAACATAAATAAAAGTGTGTTTTTAAAAAATGTCCGATTTCATTGAAATAGATAGTTAATTCTGGGACACCCTGTATATCTCTAGTGGTTATTTGTATATCTTCTAATAATGGTCTGTCTTGGTCATTTTCTTCTCTATCAAAAAATGCTGTAGTTTTTATTTTCTTGGCTACTACAGGGGTACTCCAGCTTAAAGCATATTGAGATTGTAGAATGTTTGCTATTTCCTGTGGATTAGATGTGAGAGTTTGTCCATCTTTAGCAAGCACTGGGCCAATGCTCATTTTGATAACTGCATTGCTTTAGCATAGCTAAAGAAGAATTTGCTATTTTCCTTTATAGTGCCAATAGCTTTGTGTTCATTATCAATATTCTCTCTTATGGTTGACTCCTTTATTTTAAGTTCTAACATTAGTATCTGTTTCCAGGATGTTACTACGTCTTGTATCACTTAATTGCTTTGTCAGTTGTTTAGATAGCTTTGTTCTCTTTCTCATAAGTGTCCTTCTGTAAGGTGCTTCTTTGCAATATCATTTTTCTTTGGTGTATGCTTGTATAATGCTGCTGATAGCAGGTATTGTATTCTACTCCAGCATTCTTCTGGTTCTAGGTTTTCTAATTCATCTTCCCAGTTTATTTCTCCAAGACAGTTATTTATTGATGTCCAGTCTGATTTGTGCAGGTTTAGGCCAGAGTATGGCAAGTCCATTGGCATGGGTCTTGCTTACATTTGTCGAGAGAGAAGTTTGTGAATATGTGCATTACATTGTGGTCAGAGTGTATAGTTGGTGTTATAACAATGTGGTCAAATGTAGTTGCATTATTTGTCAGCACTAAATCTAGGATATTATTTTTTCTAGTTGGGCAGTGAATAGTGATGTAGGTCACATCCGCATCGGCATAACATCCGCACATTTTCTCGCATCCACACTTTGGACTGCAGATGTCGTGCGGATGTGGACCATTGATAAAATGTCATTAATAAGCGGAAATTATCAAATTCTACTATATTAATAGAACTAGTTCATTGTGCGCAAAAGTGATGCAAGCGACAAGACGAGAGGCTGTTCTTGTATGAAGTTACTCTCTTGCAACCTACTTAGATCCACGTTACAAAGCTAAGTTATTTTCACCTAGTACATTAGAACGAGTTAAATCATCACTTGGCAAAGCAGTTGAAGAGCTTCAATCTCTTGAATCTGTCGCTTCGCCACCCACCAAAAGAATAAAAGTTTCAGTGACAGAACCAACACCTTCAACAAGCAAATCTATCACAGAATCTCTCTCTCAGTTTCTTGAGTCAAGCAGCAATGATGAGACCTACGCGATGTCAAAAGATGTAGTAAAAATGATCGAGAGCTATCACCAAGAAAAACGCCTGGCTGCATGTGACAATCCTATTAGTTGGTGGAAAAATACGCAGAATATCTATCCATACTTGAGTAAACTTGCAAGGAAACATTTAGCCTGTCCTCCAACAAACGTACCAAGCGAGAGATTATTTAGCAGTGCTGGATTAATATATAATGAAAAGAGAAACAGACTGGCAGCAGAAAAGGCAGAAAAATTAATGTTCCTTAAGCATAACCTTCCTATAATTAAGTTTGAACATTAAACGATGAACATCTTAGTTTACTTTATTTTAATTACTCATTTATAAATATGCCTAATAAAACTTTAAACTTAATATAAATAGTTATCAAGCTAATTAAAGATCTCTTTCTATAAGGGTGGAGGTTGGGGAAAGAGGTCAGTGGGGTGCATTTGAGTTGGGTTCACGTCCCGCATCCTGGTAACACAATTATGGTTTCTAATTGTGGCTGAAACTCAACAAAATATAACGAACTTATTTGCAGACGAATTCACTAATTGATTTCTATATTAGTTAGATGCTTGATATTATTTTATATGTTCAGAGAAAAGTACAGCAATTATTGTACAATTAATCAATTATACATTATAGCTACAGCTCTCTCTATATAATAACTTATTATATACGTTAAACACAACAAATCTCGAATATATCCTAAAAAATAACGAAAATGTAGACATCCGCATCCGCGGATGTTGAAATCAAACATCCTCATCTGCATCCGCAGATGTGAAAAAAATGACATCCGCTACATCACTAGCAGTGAACATGCTGTACTAGTAGTTTTTCCATAAACTACTTCAGGTATTTTGATTTGGACCTTTTTGTCCCTGATTTCATACCACCATATTGGTTCCAGGTGCAATTTGGGAGATTAAAGGGGTGCTACTGTAGTATGCGGTCTACCATTAAGTTTCTACTGTAGTATGCGGTCTACCATTAAGTTTCTACTGTAGTATGCGGTCTACCATTAAGTTTCTACTGTAGTATGCGGTCTACCATTAAGTTTCTACTGTAGTATGCGGTCTACCATTAAGTTTCTACTGTAGTATGCGGTCTACCATTAAGTTTCTACTGTAGTATGCGGTCTACCATTAAGTTTCTACTGTAGTATGCGGTCTACCATTAAGTTTCTACTGTAGTATGCGGTCTACCATTAAGTTTCTACTGTAGTATGCGGTCTACCATTAAGTTTCTACTGTAGTATGCGGTCTACCATTAAGTTTCTACTGTAGTATGCGGTCTACCATTAAGTTTCTACTGTAGTATGCGGTCTACCATTAAGTTTCTACTGTAGTATGCGGTCTACCATTCAAAATATTTAAAAGGAATTGAAAATGAATTGAAAGGAATTATAATTTAATTACACAATTAAGGAATTATTAAAGAAGTTAAACATTAAGAAATTATAAAACATTAACACTAACACATTTAAAACATTAAATGACAAAATTACAAAAACGAAAAAACAGTACCTATGATTCGGCAGTCTACCTTTAATTATAGCTACTTATCTTATTATTAGGTTAATTGTACGCCCTTGATGATTGGTTAGGTTGTCGTGATATTTTCATTAGTTTTAATGAAAATATCACGACTTAACCTAACCAATCGTCAAGGGCGTACAATTAACCTAATAAAATAATAAGAAGATAAGAAGCTATAATTAAAAGGTAGACCGCCGAATCGTAGGTAGACCGCATACTACAGTAGCACCGATTAGTCTCCTGTAATGATTAAATCTCTTGAGTCTACAATAGCTGGGCATTGCCTGATTTTTTTCCAGAACTTCAGTGAGATATAGATATTTTAGTATTACCGTATGTCTTTTTTATTTATACTGAGCATGATGATTAGGAGTTCACAGGCTCCATTTGAGTATGCTGTGAGCAGTTCACTTTGAATGTTTTCAGGGATGTACGTCAGGGAACCACCATTTAGATGGTCTAAGGCATTCCATGTCGTGTACACACCTTATGTCAGGTCATCTCACTGATTTTAATGATTTTTGGTGTGGTAGTTGGGTATGATGAGTAATGAAGCGTGACCAAATTTTAGCCACTTGGGTCAATAGTTTGGGAGTAATGACCCCCCAAATTTGGGGTCAGCAGCATAACCTCATGATTTTTGACAGGTCATAACTCAGGATCTAATGGATGGATTTTAATGATTTTGGGTGTCAGAATGCTCAGAAAAGACAGCAGAATAACTTTAATTTTATGCACAGAGTGCGTACATTCCATTAAAAAAGTTGCATTTATATTTCACCTTTGACCTCAGGTCAGAGTTCAAAATTCAAGGTCATGAAAATTGGCATAAGTAAAGACCTTTAGATGAAGCATATTCAAGCAAAAAATTGGAGTGGGATCTCCATGGGTTTGCTTTCCACAAGCATTTGAAATTGTGCATGTTGAAAATTGTTAGCATTTTATTTAAGATAACTTCACAAATAGTTCATATATATGTATAAATATAGCTACATTCATGGTTTGATAAATAAACTGTATGTATTAAGATTTTTGCAAATATTAAGCTATTTGCTGCTCTAAAAGAACAATAATTTTCATCACTACCTATATAATTTGTATATTTAATCATGTTAAATTTGTGTGTGTTCAGGTTTTGACTATATGCTGATAAAATGTCATCAAAATATTATTGTGATCCATTGAATTCCCACAATAAATTAAAATCTTCGATCTTTGGCCTGCTTCACAATCACTGATAGAAAAATTTCCAAATCATTTGAAGCCAGGCCAAAAGTTATGTTCATCATGCAAAAAAAAATTTTCCTTATTTTACAAATTCAAAATATAGCAGAACCAGAAATATTATCATCAAGCTCGTCTGATACTACTATGGAATCTGTGTCATCAGATGATGTTTTTGTTAACAAGGAGGCTGAATTATCAGCAATGAATGAGACAATTGCCATGACTTGGGAAAGTCTGATTGTCAAGCGCAAGATTCAAAGAAATGAAGCATACCTCCCAACAAAAATAGCCAAAATACAAAGTTCAGTAAGAAGACACTTAGAATTTAGATATGGTAGGTGAAATTCCTCAAGAGCCAGGTCCATCGAATGTAGACAAACTGTCCAAGCCAGAAGTAGTTGTCCAAACATTGAAAGATAAATATCAAAACTCAGATAAACATGACCAAATTATGATTCTAACTGTTTTTGCACCATCAATAAGTGTAAGAAAACTAATTCAAGAATTTAACTGTTCACAAAGAGTGGCTGTTCAGGCTCAGCAGCTTGCAAAAGAAAAGGGAGTATTGTCGTCACTGAATCCAAAGATGGGGAAGGAATTGCCACAGGAAGTAACTAACACTGTTAAAGAGTTTTTAGAAATGATGAAATAAGTAGACAAATGGCAGGCAAGAAACACTGTAACAATAAAAGGAAATGGTGAATGAAAAAAAATATCAAGAGGTTAGTTTTATGTAATCTAAAAGAAGCATATCAACAATTTAAGTTTGTTTCTAGCTCTCTATAGGATTTTCGAAATTTGTGATGCTACACCCAAAAGAATGCGTCTTGGCAGGAGCAAGTGGGATGCATAGTGTGTGCATCTGCACAATTCATCAGAATGTTAAGTTAATGATGACAGGTTCTAGAATGGCAGAAATTACCGGCGAGGAAGAAACGCCATTGAGTAATTACCACTGCGCTTTAGCCAAAATTATTTATGACAAAAGTCAACCTTCTTGCCAGGGGCCGATTAACATTTTCTGGGCCTTAGGCTTAGTATGTATGATCGGGCCCTTTTATTCATATACTATAAAAATTTAATTTTCATTGAGGGAGTAATGCATAATAGCGCACAAAACAAGAACTACCTAAGGTCAACAATGAAAGACGAAAGGTTGAACTACTTGTCATTGATGCACATCGAGTGGGAGCATTTGCATAAAATTGACTGTCAGGATATTATTAATGAATTCACAGGCAAAAAATGTCGCAAATTACAATTTTAAATATTTCTATTATTATATATGTATTTCAATTTTTATGTATCTCATTTTCCGAAATAAATACTTTTGTTTGATTGTTTTTTTTTACTTACACACATTTTTGGCAGGCCCCTAAGACATCCGGGCCTTAGGCTTCAGCCTGTGCAGCCTATAGGGCTATCCGCCACTGCTTCTTGCTATTTAGGAGTGTGATCAATGCCCTCAACCTGGTTCGCTAAAGGAAACTCTCCTTACATGTTACGAAGAAAAAGGTATTGATGAAATCCAGCAACAGATCAATCTCAGCTAGACTGTTATTAAAAATTTAGAAGATTTCCTAGATACCTTTATTTCTCGACTAACATGACTAAGGCATCATGATTTCATTGCCAAACAACAAGCCAAGTATTTAGAAAAAAGAAAAAATGAACTGGATGAAGGTGATTTTTTGGTGATTAGGGACTTTTCCGAAAACTATTCCTTTGTAGTCCAAGATTGTGCTTGAGGATTTCACTGGAATAATTCCCAAGTGACTCTTCATCCATGGGCTTATTATTGCAAAGAGCAAGAAAAAGTAAATAACAGCTCTCTAACTATTATCTCAGAGTGTAATACACATGATACTATTGCAGTGCATCTATTCATAAGTTTTAATAAATCATCATAAGTCAAATTTTCAGCTACTAAACAGAATTTTCTATTTTACCAACAGATGCACAGGTCAATACAAAAACTGCAAAAACTTTTTAAATTTATGCTGCCACCATGAAGAATTTGGAGTTATGGCTGTGTCTCATTTTGTTTCTACCAGCCATGGGAAGGGACCATCGGATGGTGTTGGAGGAACCATCAAAAGAAAGTCTTTGTAGGCCATATGAAAATCAAATTCTGTCTCCAAAAGATCTTTTTGATTTCTGTTCCTTAAAATTGACTCAAATGTCTTTTAGCTTTGCATCACAAGAACAATACTCAAATGAAAGATAATTTTTAGATCCAATTTTATCAAAAGCGAGAATCATACCAGGAACTCAAAAATTACATTCATTCATACCACTGACAAAAAATTGTTTAGAAGTACAAATGTACAGCACCTCAGTTGAAAGGAATTCGCTTCCCCCCAACAAGCCACTCAATTAATTGAAAATGTCACAGGATATGTAACAGTGGAGTATGATAACCACTGGTGGATTGGGTGTGTGATGGAAACATATCCTGGTGAGGGTGAAGTGAAAGTAAACTTCCTTCACCCTTGTGGCCCAAACAAGTCATTTACTTATCCTAAAAATCCTGATATACTTATGGTAGATTTGTCCAACATCCTCACAATCATAAACCCAATGACAGCTACTGGAAGAACATATACAATCACAAAAAAGGAAACCAATGAAGCCAATATGATCCTGAAAAAGTGTCATCTTAAAAAGTAATCAAGAAACTGGATACAAACTTATTGTCAAAAACATATAATCAAAAACTTACAACTGTATAGAAAATATGAGTATTGCTATTTAAATTGCTTATTGACATGTATGCCTAATTGCCTATATACTGTAACGAACTATATTTTAATTACACTTATGAATACATTTCTAAGTATTAGTCTATCTTAAATTGTACATCATCTTAATATTAAATTTTTATTAAATAGCGGAAATCCATCTAACTATCTAGTCATTAGAGCCTGTGACTGTGAATAAATGGTCCTGGGTTAGAATCATAGCTTAGAGGTTAGAAAATTTATTTCTCCACAAGTGCGTGCCTGATGCCTATGCTTGTTTCTGCCATACAGTGGAATATATAAGATCTCTAAACTAATAAGGAATGAAAAAAAACCTGTTTTGGCACCCTGCGTAGTATCTAGGCCTAGGTCCTTTGGAAGTTGGAACAAGGTACACACCTAGGCCTTGGAAGGTAACTAAGGGGTTTAACTACCTACCTTGCTAATTAATTTTTTAAACAACTCCTTATCATGATAATTTTACTTAAATTTTTAATAGGTATAAAATTTATATTTTTCAGGTTCAGCACAGCAATATGAAGTGTTAATTCATCAGAAATACCTGTACAAGTTAGTCATTGTTCAAACTTCAAACACCTAAATTTCAAGTTATTTTTAACTGCAAAAATTATATAGAATTTGTGATAAAAATTATTGATACTTTTAGAGAACTAAATAATTTGTTTGTAAAAATCTTGATGCTGACATATAGGTACATATCAAATCATGTATGTAGCTATATTATAATATGTATATATATATGAACTATTTGTGAAGTTATCTTAAATGAAAATGATGAGAGCAAACTTTTCTGGTTAATTTTGAGGCATTTTGTACGAAACTGCCATCCAATTCCTGCACAAATGTGTAGTTTTTGAGATGACGATATCTCAAAAACTACACATTTGCACAAGAAACAGACGACAGATTTGTGCAAAACACCTCAAAATTGACCAGAAAAGCTTGTCATCATAAAAACAGACTGGGTGTAAAAGCAAATAATTACCAAAATAATAAAGGAGTTGGATAATATAAAATTCTACTCTTTTTACAAAGGATCATAATGATAGGACAAGAGGCTATAGCTTTAAGCTTTTTTAGCAAAAATGTAAATCACACTTACTACAACATAGTTTTTCAAATAGAATAGTAAAATTCTAGAACAGCTTAGATGAAGAAGTTGAGAGTTCCCATATTTGGAGACTTTTGAGAAAAAACTAGATAAATTAATGACTGAAAGAGGTATTTGGTAATGATGTTTTACTGGAACTAGTAATGGTGTGGAGAAGAGGTTTGTGAACCCTTCCACATATACATACATAGGTATATAATTTATTTGGGTAAATCTTATCACCCACACAGTGATGGGATGTAAGGAGGCAACATCTTGGGTTAGGGGGATACTCTGTCTTTATACCCTCCATTTAAAGAGATTTCTCTACTGAGCAGTGCCCCCCATAGCACTATGATATATGAAAGACTCATTAAGTTCACTTGCCTCATAGACACCTTTAAATGGGAGACCCTGAATGGGTGTACATTCAAATACTCTATATACAGTCTTTACAGTCCTACCTACTCCTTTTATCTTAATTGTAGAGCTTGTATCATATTAGTCAGGTTATAGCTATATAGATCCATGTAAAACTTCTTGTGATGAGATAACCATGTGATGTCTACAATTAGTACAATAGTGGTAGTGATGAATGATCCACAAGATCCAAAGTTTTGAAGTTAATGTATAGCTAGTAGATGTGTGACAATCTGCAGAGATCAATTGGATATTAATTTTGCATGTAACTGTATCTTTTAACAAACAAGTACAGGTAACACCGGAGTGATTTTATACCAGTCAAAAACCAATTCTAAAATGCAGGAACAATCTCAACTGCAGCACTTCGAAAGCTTTTTCAACACCACACTCCTAGATTCAGCAATCGGTCAAAGGAATTGATTGTGAATTGGAGTTGTCATGTTTCACTTTATCGCTGGCGCGGGAATGCGGGTTGATGTTAGAGTCTTTTACTTAACTGTGAAACTCCGGGAGCAGCCAGGAAAGTTATATCTTCCTACATAGTCCATATATATAATATAACAGCATATATATATATATATATATATATATATATATATATATATATATATATATATATATATATTTAGGAGAAATCCAATGACAAGGAGAAATGTAAATGCCATGAAAAGTCTTCTTTAATGCGCAACGTTTCGAGCAATACGCTCATCTTCAGGCTGTATAATAACATGTGAAATTAAAATCAATAATTGAATGAAAAACAAGACAAAGAAAATTTCTATAACCTATTCATAAAGGCAAATTTTAAAAGACTGAGAAAAGAGGGTTAAATTCTAAGTTATACAGATTTACATATAAAAATTAAGAAGCTATTTTTAAATACATATAGTAAATGTGAAATTAATACACTGGAAAAATTAACAATAGTACACTGGAATAATGAAACTAACTAACCTTTCACTGCAATTTCCGAGGCTAACTGATTTAAGCAGAGGCAAGACGAGAAAACAAAAGATGGCGAGGGCGATTGGGGAAGGGGGATTATAAGGAATTGGGGAGGGAGGAGGGATTATACAAAATTTAGAGGGACGGCTGATGAGTCAACATTTAGAGTAGGGGACAATGTTTTAATGTAAAGCGATTCCAAAATTCTTAGTGAGTTGGGACAAGTATTACAACCAAGAATTTTAAAATTGTCTAAAGTGACATCAGTTTTACATTTTATACTGTGTTCCCGAATACTAGAAACTTCTTTAGTTTTTAAAATTTTACCTGTTCGGCACTTATTCCCATATGCGAATAAAATCTAGCCCTGAGAGAGCGAACAGTGCTGCCAATGTAATTCCCAAGGAGACACCTAGGGCAGGTAAATAAATATACAACACCGCTACGCAACGAGTCAGGGGTTCGATCCTTCGCTGAGAAAAAGCTACCTAAAGACGTTTTATTAATAAATATGATGCGGAAATCAGTATGATAAAAAAATTTCCTTAACAACTTTGTAAATTTAAGCTTAAATTCCTTATTCAAAGGACCCATTTCAGGTACCAAGAAATATTTTATATCCTTCGCACTGTAATACAAGGAAGTTGAGGGCTATAAACATTATTTAAGAAGGATCTATTAGTTTGTCTACATATTGAACAGGAAAACTATTATTAGTAAAGTATGATCTTAGATTATTAAATTCATCATTAAGTAAGGTAAAACTAGAGGTCAAATTATATCCTCTGAACAGGAGAGTTTTAATACAAGACATCTTATAGTTGAAATCAGTAAAACTAAAAAAATTCATGCCCAAACCAGTGAAAGTGGGTTTCCTGTAAACTGATGTAGTAATAGAATCACCGTTTTTCGAAATTAAAAGATCTAAAAAGGGGAGGGAGCCATTTTGCTCAGTTTCCATTGTATACGTTATATTGGGGTGCAAAGAATTTAGGAAGTTAAAGAATTGTTGCGCTTGTACCGCATTATCAAAGACAGCTATCGAATCATCAACGAAGCGTCGATAGAAAATTGACTTGAGATGAGTGGGAGATTGTCTAAAAATTACACTTTCTAAATGAGTCATAAAAAAATCAGCTGCTAACGGTCCGACAGGTGATCCCATCCCTACACCATCAATTTGTTGGTAAACCTTATTGTTGAAAGTGAAATAGCATTGTTTGAAGACCAATTCTAAAAGTTCCTTAAAATGAGACAATGAAAACCATGAAAATTATCAACTGAGCTAAAAACCCTATCTAAAATAATGGCAATAGTTTCAGATACAGGTACATTTGTGAAAAGCGACTTTACATCAAAACTGACAAAAAACTTTTTTGAATCGAAGTTCTCACCAAGGAGGTCTTTTTGGAATTCAAACGAGTTATTTATAGTGTAAGCATTTTTCGCAAAGGGTGACAGGAGACGAACAACAAATTTTGCCAATTGAAAGGTGGGTAAGTTATACGAAGCTAAAATAGGACGGAGAGGTGTTCCAGCTTTATGGATTTTAGGCAGACAGTATAATTGAGCAAGATTAGCACCAGATGCGAACAACTGAGAGTAAGTATCATTTTTTATTATCTTTAAAGACTTTAGTCGTGACAGAAATCTATTAACCTGGTCTTCTAACCTTACAATGACTTTATTGACAGGTTCAAGGATTTGTTTGAATTTAGTAAGATCACTTAGGATTTCATTAGTTTTGTTTATGTAGTCCGATTTATTCAAAATAACCACTCCGTTACCCTTGTCTGGTCTAGTCACAACAATCTCCTGGTTCTTTGCCAAATTCTTAATACACTGCAAATCACTCTTCCTAAATATGAAAGATTGAAATTTAAGATTTCTAAGTTTATTAGGAAGAGTGATTTGCAGTGTATTAAGAATTTGGCAAAGAACCAGGAGATTGTTGTGACTAGACCAGACAAGGGTAACGGAGTGGTTATTTTGAATAAATCGGACTACATAAACAAAACTAATGAAATCCTAAGTGATCTTACTAAATTCAAACAAATCCTTGAACCTGTCAATAAAGTCATTGTAAGGTTAGAAGACCAGGTTAATAGATTTCTGTCACGACTAAGTCTTTAAAGATAATAAAAAAGATACTTACTCTCAGTTGTTCGCATCTGGTGCTAATCTTGCTCAATTATACTGTCTGCCTAAAATCCATAAAGCTGGAACACCTCTCCGTCCTATTTTAGCTTCGTATAACTTACCCACCTTTCAATTGGCAAAATTTGTTGTTCGTCTCCTGTCACCCTTTGCGAAAAATGCTTACACTATAAATAACTCGTTTGAATTCCAAAAAGACCTCCTTGGTGAGAACTTCGATTCAAAAAGTTTTTTGTCAGTTTTGATGTAAAGTCGCTTTTCACAAATGTACCTGTATCTGAAACTATTGCCATTATTTTAGATAGGGTTTTTAGCTCAGTTGATAATTTTCATGGTTTTTCATTGTCTCATTTTAAGGAACTTTTAGAATTGGTCTTCAAACAATGCTATTTCACTTTCAACAATAAGGTTTACCAACAAATTGATGGTGTAGGGATGGGATCACCTGTCGGACCGTTAGCAGCTGATTTTTTTATGACTCATTTAGAAAGTGTAATTTTTAGACAATCTCCCACTCATCTCAAGTCAATTTTCTATCGACGCTTCGTTGATGATTCGATAGCTGTCTTTGATAATGCGGTACAAGCGCAACAATTCTTTAACTTCCTAAATTCTTTGCACCCCAATATAACGTATACAATGGAAACTGAGCAAAATGGCTCCCTCCCCTTTTTAGATCTTTTAATTTCGAAAAACGGTGATTCTATTACTACATCAGTTTACAGGAAACCCACT
Organism: Bathynomus jamesi; assembly: GCA_023014485.1. Classification (NCBI taxonomy): domain Eukaryota; kingdom Metazoa; phylum Arthropoda; class Malacostraca; order Isopoda; family Cirolanidae; genus Bathynomus; species Bathynomus jamesi. Next base: position 139,309 of record JAJOZX010005117.1, read on the forward strand.
TTCACTGGTTTGGGCATGAATTTTTTTAGTTTTACTGATTTCAACTATAAGATGTCTTGTATTAAAACTCTCCTGTTCAGAGTATAATTTGACCTCTAGTTTTACCTTACTTAATGATGAATTTAATAATCTAAGATCATACTTTACTAATAATAGTTTTCCTGTTCAATATGTAGACAAACTAATTAGATCCTTCTTAAATAATGTTTATAGCCCTCAACTTCCTTGTATTACAGTGCCGAAGGATATAAAATATTTCTTGGTACCTGAAATGGGTCCTTTGAATAAGGAATTTAAGCTTAAATTTACAAAGTTGTTAAGGAAATTTTTTTATCATACTGATTTCCGCATCATATTTATTAATAAAACGTCTTTAGGTAGCTTTTTCTCAGCGAAGGATCGAACCCCTGACTCGTTGCGTAGCGGTGTTGTATATTTATTTACCTGCCCTAGGTGTCTCCTTGGGAATTACATTGGCAGCACTGTTCGCTCTCTCAGGGCTAGATTTTATTCGCATATGGGAATAAGTGGCCGAACAGGTAAAATTTTAAAAACTAAAGAAGTTTCTAGTATTCGGGAACACAGTATAAATGTAAAACTGATGTCACTTTAGACAATTTTAAAATTCTTGGTTGTAATACTTGTCCCAACTCACTAAGAATTTTGGAATCGCTTTACATTAAAACATTGTCCCCTACTCTAAATGTTGACTCATCAGCCGTCCCTCTAAATTTTTATAATCCCTCCTCCCTCCCCAATTCCTTATAATCCCCCCTTCCCCAATCGCCCTCGCCATCTTTTGTTTTCTCGTCTTGCCTCTGCTTAAATCAGTTAGCCTCGGAAATTGCAGTGAAAGGTTAGTTAGTTTCATTATTCCAGTGTACTATTGTTAATTTTTCCAGTGTATTAATTTCACATTTACTATATGTATTTAAAAATAGCTTCTTAATTTTTATATGTAAATCTGTATAACTTAGAATTTAACCCTCTTTTCTCAGTCTTTTAAAATTTGCCTTTATGAATAGGTTATAGAAATTTTCTTTGTCTTGTTTTTCATTCAATTATTGATTTTAATTTCACATGTTATTATACAGCCTGAAGATGAGCGTATTGCTCGAAACGTTGCGCATTAAAGAAGACTTTTCATGGCATTTACATTTCTCCTTGTCATTGGATTTCTCCTAAATATTAAATTGAAGCTCTGTAGAAGCAACCCGCATGATTATATATATATATATATATACAGGGCGTCCCAAAAAAATGTATACACACTTTAAATACTTATAAAGGCAGTGTTTATTAAAATACATTTCATTTTCAAAATGTAATAGAATCTACAGACATTATTTAATTGTTTTGTCAACGCCTGTTTTCAAACTGACGTCTGTTCTGGTCCAGGCACTGCTGATAACGCGAAGCAATGGAATCGCAAACATCACGAAACATTTCGTTTGGTATTTGTGTGCATTCTCGTTCAATGGCTGCTCTCAATTCAGCGACTGTTGCAGGTTTTATAGCGTAGACTTTGTCTTTTAAGTATCCCCATAAAAAAAGGTCTAGTGGTCTGAGGTCTGGTGAATGCGGAGGGTATTCTACGAAACCCCTTCGTCCAATCCACATCCACATCGTGCCAAGTACCACTCGCAATACTCCACTCTTCGGTCCAGATCATCTTCATTAATAGCATGGACTAATCTTGGAATGTAACTTTTCCATTGACAGCGCTTCAAAATGCGTTGGACAGACGATTCTGAAATTCCTACCTCACGACTCGCTTGCCGCACAGATTTTCTTGGACTTTGGTGATACGTTTCCAGTACTCTTTCTTGCTTTGTGGGCTTGTCGATGTCCGTGGTCTTCCGGAACGCTTCTTGTGGACATTCTGAACAGTTCCATCAGCTTCAAACTTATCTCTAATTCGAGTGATGGTAAGTCACGTTGGTGGATCTGTTTGAAACTCCCTCCTAAACTGTCTTTGCACTTCAACTGCGTTTTCACACTTCCAGTAGCATTTTAGAATGAATTTCCTTTGTTCAAAGCTTAGTCTGACTGCCATTATTAATTCTAATGGGTTTAACTTGGAAAGAAACATCAATTGAGCTATCAGCTGTTAGTGTGTATAAATTTTTTTGGGATGCCCTGTATATATATATATATATATATATATATTTTTTAAGTTCGGGAAGAACCGATTCACCTCTATTTAAAAGGGCATATCTCGGCGGAAAAACAAAGAAAAAGTGAGAGGAAAGACAGAGGAAAAAGAAAGGGTGGAGGGAACAGTCGAAGTGGAAAAAGACAAAGGATGACAAGGACTGCAAGGTCGAGCCCCATCATCCTTGGGTGCTAATATATATATATATATATATTGAAATATATATGGATCTTGAATATATATATATATATATATATATATATATATATATATATATATACGTATATGTATATATATATATAGAAACGACGTAAGTATAGAGGAGTGTTCTGCACACGAGGAAGAGAAATAACAAACAAATGAAAAATAAGGCACCCGCCCGGGAATCGAACCCAGGATCTTCCGATTGCCGGTCAGACGTGCTAACCACTACACTACGGAGCAACGATAATCAGAAGTTGTAATTCTCCTACATAGGGCAGAAACCAATGCCTTGAGAGGGCACCCTCGCAAATCGTGAATATGTACATTTAACTGCAATGACCACGCAGTATATTAACGTATAGAAACGACGTAAGTATAGAGGAGTGTTCTGCACACGAGGAAGAGAAATAACAAACAAATGAAAAATAAGGCACCCGCCCGGGAATCGAACCCAGGATCTTCCGATTGCCGGTCAGACGTGCTAACCACTACACTACGGAGCCATGCTAATCAGAAGTTGTAATTCTCCTACATAGGGCAGAAACCAATGCCTTGAGAGGCCTAGCCCAGCTACATTTAGAACCCCAATATAAGCAAACCCTAGATCCTGTCCCAAAGCTGGATCCTATCTGCTTTGCAGATAGCTGGTGAGGGAAACTATATTTTGGGGACCTCTTTGCGAGTGACCCGTTGCCCATGTCGGGCTAGCATCATGAAAAAGAATAAATGGTACTTTCCTGTTAACGGGAATACCCTAAAAAAGTATTTTTACTCTCGTCATTTTCGTTTAAACTAATGAAAATATCAACTTTACCTAACTAATTACACTAGGCAACAAAGATTTTGTTACAGAAGACCAAATAGGTGCTCCTAGCTAATTTCGGTATGCTGATTTCAAATCTATAATTAGATTTTTTCTATCACGTCTAGATTTTGTGTAAAATGCAAATCACTTTTAGTAAAATTTTCTACCACGTCCAGATTTTGGTTTTAATCGGCTTAATGCCAGTAATATGAAACTTGCTTTTCAAGGTTAAGCAATTTTTTTTGCCAACTATATACAAATTCGAACAATTTTGATAAATAAAATTTATCCCGAGTTGGCAACACTGAGTCAAGAGCATAGTAACGGGCAACGGCCCAACGGTCAGTCGCTACGTGACAGTCAAGCAGAACGGTTGTTGAAGCTCTCTGCTGATGAGCAAGTGACAGGTTGTGGTGACTTGTGTGTTTTTATAGCATTTGTTTTGTACTACGGTGTGTATTTCTTTTTATTTTGCACATCGTAATAATTACTTTCTACGTTTTTTCAGATATTGTATGGTAATTCAAAATGGCATCAAATAGATGTGCTTGTGTAAATCACCCAGACAACTTCTGCTTTGTCTGTGGACAATATACACCTAAGCCACAACGTAGAAACATAACAACAAAGATTAAACTTGCCTACAAGTGTTATTTTGACTGTAAGTTAGGAGACCAACAGAGGGACTGGCAGAGCTGGGCAATAAATACATTGAATGTATTTAAATACTAAATACTAAATACATGGGAGAATGTATTTAAATACTAAATACTAAATACATTTTACGAATGTATTTAGATACTAATACAAAATACATCAATTGTATTTAAATACATTTGTAAATACATTTTAAATACTACAAATTTTAACATATGCATTCGCTAATTCACTAAGCCATGACACGCACACGATAAAGAAATCAACCGCTTTCGACTAAGAGTGGCACACAACTGATTGAACTGACACGTTGAAACATGAACCATGCTGTACTACACTGTCGACGCATCGTACTGTGCTAGTACAGAACGTGTATTAAACCAGTAAAAGTATTTACATTTTTATATTTTGAGTATTTAAATACATTGTATTTAAATACTCATTAAAGTATTTAAATACTATATTTAAATACATGAAAAACAATGTATTTATAAATACAGTTCTAAATACACAAATGTATTTAAATACGTATTTAAATACAAATGTATTTAAATACTGCCCAGCTCTGGGGACTGGGCACCACATATTTGCTGTGCACAGTGCAATGCAATGTTAATAGCTTGGATGAATGGTAAAAGAAAAGCTATGCCGTTCTCAGTCCCCATGGTTTGGCGTGAGCCGAAAAATCACTTCAATGATTGTTATTTTTGTTTGACAAAGATTGCTGGTTTCACAAAGAAAAACAAATCAAAGATCACGTACCCAAACTGCGAATCAGCAATGAAACCAGTACCACATGATGAAACAAATCCACCACCAGTTCCACCAGCAACGATAACAGACAGCAGTTCATCTGAAGATTCTGCTAGTGATATAGAAACAGGGAAAGATGGCATATATGTTCCAGATGCAAATATTTCCCCACATTTGTTAAGTCAAGCGGAGTTAAATGACTTAGTGCGCGATTTGGAATTACCAAAAGAAAAGGCAGAGTTGCTTGGTTCAAGACTTCAAGAATTAATCTTCTCCAACCAAACACCAAAGTTTCCCATTTCTGCCATCGCCATTTGCAGTTTTCATCATTTTACTTACAGGAAGAAAACGTTTGTTTCTGCCACGATATCAGTGGTCTGATGCAAGGGATTGGCTGTCGCTATGATCCAAAGAATGGAGACTGTTCATTGACTCTAGTAAAGCTAGCCTTAAAGCTGTATTACTGCACAACGGCAATGAAAAACCTTCAATACCTAAAACATGGTTGTCAGGGGTAAAAAAAAACACTTAAATGTCAAAACGCACTGGCTTACGAATGACTCTTCCAGAACGAGTCGTTGTTTGCTTTTGGACTGCAATATCCTGCAGCACTGGTTCTGAAGGCATGGATGGTGCTACAGGTGCAGTAGGGACATTGGGGGAAGGGGATTCTTGGTGCCTGTGCGATGGGGCCACTGGCTGGTTCAAAGGCAGTTGGTTGCGATAATGAAGGAGAATTGGAAGAGGGATGATAGATTGTTGTACCTCGGATGAGGTGGTGGTACATAGGATTTAGGAAGGGTAGATTGCTGTACCTGTATATGAGATGAAGGTACAGAAGATTGAGGAGGGATAGGTTGCTGTACCTGTATTTGAGGTGGAGGTACAGAAGATTGAGGAGGAATAGGTTGCTGTACCTGTATTTGAGGTGGAGGTACAGAAGATTGAGGAGGAATAGGTTGCTGTACCTGTATTTGAGGTGGAGGTACAGAAGATTGAGGAGGGATAGGTTGCTGTACCTGTATTTGAGGTGGAGGTACAGAAGATTGAGGGAGGATAGGATCTTTTGTTGGAGAAAAATCAAGGTATGCTGGTTTCAAGCGGTCCACAGAAACGGTTCACGCTTGCCCACCTTGTCAATGATGAAAGTTTTGGGTCTACGGTCTAGCACAAGGAAGGGACCATCATAGGGACAGTGAAAGGGTAGCGGTGAGCATCATGTCTCAAGAAAAACGTGTGTGCAAGTTTGTAAATCAGGGGAAACGAAGGTAGTTTGTGAAGTGGAAGTTCTAGGTGCTGTGGGACGAATTTGCTTCATAACAGAGCGTAATGTCTTAACATACAAAGCAGGATCACATGCGGGGTTATGGTGAGGTGTGAAAAATTCTCCGGGTAACCGGAGTGTGGTACCGTAAACTAATTCTGCTGCAGAGCATGCAAGATCAGTCTTCAGAGCAGTACGAATTCCGAGTAGGATTAGGGGTAGCCTGTCCACCCATGTAGTAGATGGATCAGTGGCTCGCAAGGAACTTTTAAGTTGACGATGGAAGCGTTCTATCACCCCATTGGATTGCGGGTGATAGCTTGTTGTTCTGATGCGCTCAGTCCCAAGAAGGAGCATGAGTTCCTTCCATAAGGCCGATTCAAACTGGGCACCTCTGTCTGTGCAAATGGTTGCAGGTATTCCAAAACGGGAAACCCAACATGAAACAAAGGCGTGAGCTACTGCAGAAGCAGTACAAGAAGTCAAAGGAACAGCTTCTGGCCATCTTGTGAACCTATCAATGACAGTGAGAAGATAGGTATAACCTCGAGAAGAATAGAGGGGGCCGACTATGTCTAAATGTATGGCCTCAAAACGAGCCTTTGGCAAAGGAAAGGTACCAATTTCTGACTTTGTGTGTCGGTGAACTTTGGCACGCTGACATTGAAGGCAAGATCGAGTCCAATTGCGGATATCTTTGTGCATACTTGGCCATACAAACCTAGCTGCAATTAATTTTTGGGTGGCCTTAATTCCCGGGTGAGAAAGGGAATGGAGTTTAGCAAAAACAGCTCTTCGCAGCCCTTGTGGGACCAATGGTCGAATATGCTCAGTCGAGACGTCACATAAAATTAGTAAGTCTGACTTGGGTTCAACTGGTAAAGAGCGGACTTGCAATGAAGTGGGTGAATTAATAAGAGTTTGGAGGTCTGTATCGTGGACTGAGCCTTAGCCATCTCTGTAAGGTTGATGTGAGAGTGTCCAGGGTCAGAAATTGCTGAGATGCGAGACAGCGCATCCGGCACAACATTCAAAGAACCTGAAATGTGTCGAATGTCTGAAGTAAATGAAGAATAAAATCAAGGTATCTTCGCTCATTAGGAGCATGAGTGTCTGATTGAGAATGGAGAGCAAATATTAACGGACGATGATCCGTAAAAATGCTAAAGTCACGTCCTTCCAGGAATGACCTGAAATGACGGATGGAGAGGTATATCGCCAGCAACTCTCGACCGAAAGTGCTGTACCTCATTTGTGAAGGTGAGAGCTTGCGTGAAAAGAATGCGAGAGGTTCCCAAACGCCTGAAACAAGCTGCTGGAGCACTCCTGACACGGCAACGTCAGAGGCATCAGTGGCTAAGTTCAGAGGAGCGTCTGGTTGAGGGTGAACAAGGCATGTAGCTCGTGCTATAGCCTCTTTTGCTTGTGAAAAAGCGTTGGTCACTCCGGGGTCACCAATTGTAAGAGTCCGGTTTTTATTATGGACCTTTACAAGTTTACGTAGATAATTAACTAAATGCCAGGGTCACCAGCGCCCAAATGCTAGATTGCATCCAGCACTGCGGCGCAAAATTAATTTTAATGAAAGAAGGGAAGGACTGATTATTAAATCAATACGAATTTTTATATTTTATTGACAACAATTAATAAGTATATGCAAAAGGGGATTTTTACCCGTAACAACTTTGATGGACATATAATGGTGAGATTAAATAATGGCCCGTTTGGCTAATATATAACAGTCTGCAAATAATACTGATTATAATAATAAATATGCAATAATACAAATAATAGTAATAGTAATAATAGTAATACCAATAATAATATAGTAATAATAATAATAGTACCAATAATAGCCACAATGACAACCTTGTCTGCAAAGAGACAGACAAGAATACTGTAAATGATATTTCAGAGAAAAAGAATAATAAAAATGGCAATAATTAATAATTAAAATACATATATGTTATATAGGCCCAGTAACCTGTGGATGATAAATTACAGTTAATTCTCATTATGGGATTGTGTTAAGTTGAATGGGAAAACTAAGGAAGTATGTAGGCTACAAATGATTAGTAGGCCATCTGCTAAGAAAATAACATGAAACATAATAGGCTTATAAAGTAAAATATACTAAGAAAATTAATGGGCAGGCCTTTGCCTCTTCAACATATCGAGCTGAGGTTAATCTAAAACAAAAACTATGGTAGGCCTCAGTTAGGCTAGAGTTACAATTTGGCTTTTGCCTAGACTTAACTTAGCCTAAGGTAATTTATTGTATGAACCTTACATTACTATTTGTAGTATAAATCTTGGTACTAATTGCAAACAGTATAAGGCTTGTTAGTATCTACAGTATGCGGTATTGCATACAGATATGGAATAGTAAAGAATATAAACAAATACAAAACATACCACAAAGGAACTTTGCTTGCTGGCGCGGTGCTTTCGAATAGTACAATGTTTAAGCGGCGTCCTTTGTGTTGTCGTTGCACACAAGTTTGTTTTTACTTAATAATTTTACCAACCAGCCAAAATAATCCTTAAAAGCCCATTCATGTCTAGTCACACCACTCTGAATTCTTAAGAATTAAATTTGATCACTAGACATTTAACTTGTATTTATTTATTTAGATTTGAATAATTCACTCATGCCAATTTGTGGCAGTTTTCACTAATAAAGAATAATCTTGTGGTGCAAGGCACTACAACCTGTAGCACATGCCACTGGCCTTAATGAGACTTATGAATCGATGAAACTGCTGCTAAGACTCATCAAATATAAGGACCACACATGGAATATTTGTGGCGACCTTAAAGTTGTATCATTACTTCTTGGGTTACAGTTGGGCTACACAAAGCATATGTGCTTTTTGTGTCTATGGAACAGCAGAGATGACAAGAACCACTACAAAAAACATGATTGGCCATCTAGAACTGAACATCATGTTGGTAAATACAATGTGAAACACCCAGCACTTATTGACCCTCAGAAAGTACATCTTCCACCACTTCACATTAAACTTGGCCTTATGAAAAATTTCGTGAAGGGTATGGATCATCAAGGTAGTGGTTTCCAATATTTAAAGGATAAATTCAAGGAATATTGACAGATGCTAAGCTAGAAGCTGGAGTTTTCACTGGACCACAGATCCGCAGTGTCATCCACGACTCATCGTTTCCATCTAACCTAAATGAGAATGAACTAGGAGCATGGACATCTTTCGTTGAAGTTGTCAAAAATTTTCTTGGAAACCACAAAGCTGAAAACCACTGTAAACTCGTAGAAAACATGCTTAAATCTTATGAAATAATGGGATGCAGATCTCAGTTATGGAAAACAGATACCAAGGTAATTTCAACCCAAATATGATGGGAGATTATTGTTGGTTCCTGCAGAAGGAGAGCTCGTCATCCTACAAGCGACAAAGGAAGAGGACACACCAAAGTTTCACTTAAGAACAGGAATTTGCCTTTCAGTAGTAACAACAAAATACTAACGCGCTTTGGGTGGATGTTGGGCGCAGGGGTGGTAACTCCGCCAGCGGAATTCCGCTGTCTGTCTTAAGCCAGAATAAAGGAGGAAAGACATCCCTGTTCACTAATTATTTAAGTATGCTTAACATAAAACGTGGCACGGAAAAGTAGCTTAGACGGCTTTCGTAATAGAAGCGGGTGAGAAAAAAAATGAAAAATAGGGGTTTTCGGTTACACAAAATCTGGACGTGATAGAGAAATTTTGATATCAGATCTGAAATCAGCATCACCGCTTTAGTAGGAATCAGTAGTTCACGTGTCTGTAACAAAAAAAAAGTTGAAATTTGTTGCCTAGTGTTATCAAAGGCGTACAATTGACCTAACTGGGTATTCAATTAACCAGGGCCGCCGCTTCCATTAGGCGAGGTTAGTAAATGCTAAGGGCGCCAGCGCGTCCCGCCAGAAGCATAGACAAATGATGAAAGGTTGTACGACGTATGTACACCAGTTTAGCTTGACTGATATTTACATAATTAACTTATTCATCTTATTGGGTCATTATAGAACTTTCACTATCACGACCTTTAACCCTTTAGGGACAGGAGTCGTAAATAAGCGATTTAAAAATGTTGCACGCACAGACGGGAGTCGTCAATAAGCGACTCGGCTTATTTACCGCTTAATATGAGTTCCGGGAGTCGTCAATAAGCGAATAACTGTTTTTATGTGACATATGGAAAACTGATGAGTGGGTAGTTGGGAGGTAACGAAAATGGTTCACTGAGTAGGTAGGTAGTTAATCTAACAATTATTAAATTCCTTTTATGTCAATAACTGGGTGGATGAAACCAATTGGTTGCTCACCAGAGTTATTCTCCACACTAGTATTTATATACTGTGTGAGAAGAGCGTGCTCGGTAATAGATATACATTACCGCTCAACCAACCGAGGAAAAAACCAAGACAACGCTGGTGGAAAAAGCCCCGCGAAGAGGAGAACAAAGGAGAACGAAAACGAAAACGGGGCGAGAGGACGGAAGGAAGGGAGGAGAACAGACACGAAAAAGATCCCCACCAGCAAGTACGCTCTCGACAATTAAACAGGAAGGAGAAAAGAGACTCTCTAATAACTAGCAGTAAGTGACTAATTGTGTTTTTAACCCAGCAAATTAATCACATTAAATTAAGCTGGGTCAGACAATTAGGCCTACATTGTGGCCTAAGACCCAGCATCAACTCATAGCTTAACAAAGGTGAAGGTAGATTGCCCTAACCTAATTTGGTGAGGAATCCTACTGTGGACCTCAATTTATCTGCCCGCTCTGGACCATTTCCGGAATCTCTAGGCTGACCCCTCTAGGCTAGACTTGATCTACTCTATAGTTAGACTGGAGATATAAGGGGTGGGTTAATTGTGGACCAATTCATACAGAGCATTTTTCACATTGGTGGTCCGTGTGTGGGGAATTTACAAACCTTAACCTTACTTAACAAAAATTGCAGAATTAGGCTAAATGGTCTAGCCTAAGCCTAACCTAATCAAGCCTAATTAGGTCTACAACCTAGGGCCTAACTAGGAAACATTTACATTTAAGGAGTCTCATTCTCTTATAAGCTTAGACCTGAGTGACACATAAGTACTTGGGGGGATTAAACCAAATTTAAACTTGACTGTTTTGTCTGTGCTCTCTCTTCTCTGGTAATTTCTTCTTGTCCTCTATTTCATTACGATCCCCAGTTAAACAATTTTGACTTAACATGGACAGTGCGGAATTGAAAAAGTTAAAAAAGAAAAGGGGGGCAAAGTTGGGAGCTGTTACAAAGGCTGTGAACACTTTTAACAATATTACACAACCAGGTAAGGAAGATTTAGAGTGTGTAATTCTTAAATTGGAAACTAAAAAGAAGGAAATAATAGCCATTGATGAGAGTATTTCAGAGTTAGTTGAATCCGAAATGGCTGAAGAACAATTGATAGACCTTTACGCTGATAATGATGATCAGGTAATCTCAATTGAACAGCAAATAAGGAGACTACGGTCTCGTTTGACTGACTTAACACCAAATAAACCTAATTCTGATTTTAATCAAAGTAGAGCTAACCTTCAACAAAATTTAAGTGGCATGCTAAATCCTGAGTCACAAGAATTGAGGGCTCAGTTACCCATTTTGCTAGTACCAACATTTGAAGGGGACACGGTACAATTCCCATCTTTCATTGACAAATTTGAGAGTTTAATAGGTAATAAACCTTATATTTCAACTGTTGAAAAGTTTAGCTACTTAACTAGTTTCCTTAAAGGCCCAGCCTATAACCTGATAGCCTATTTACCAGCCGTAGGGAATTCATATGAAGTAGCTATTGATCTCTTAAAACGTAATTACATTAATAAAGATGAGATTGTATATGAATTATCTCAACAAATTTTTGATTTTGCACCCATAAAAGATAACCATAGTGATATGGAAAATTTTTATACAAAATTAGAAGCTATTATAGGACAACTGGTTAGCAATGAGATAGATATTAAAGCTTCATCTTGGATTATACAAGGCATAGTTCTTAGGTGCCTTCCTTTGAGGGTTAAAGATATTTTAATTCTAAAGACGGGAGAAAATTATCCTAATTGAAGATATCAGAAAACACTTTCCCAATATCCTAACTAATTACAAATTGAGAATTTCCAACACAAAATAAGACCCAGACTATGGATAAACCAAAGACTGTTCCCAGAGACCAACTAGCTACAGCCAAACAGACAAAACTTGATACTGTAGAATCAAATGTGACCAACTGTAATACACGAACACCTACATTACAGAACTTTAATGTAACTGCTGCCTCAACTTACACACTACATTGCAAATTTTGTGCAAGTAATGAACACAGTAGTACTGGGTGTGACAAATATTCAGACTTTAACCAAAGAGCTAAAAGATGTGAACAGTTGAACCTATGTAAAAAGTGTACTGGCCAGGGACATTATAAGAAAGACTGTAAATCTAGGTTAAGATTCAAGTGTAAGTTTTGTAAAAGTTTACGACATGTCTCATCAATGTGTGATTCACCAAAGTGTCCAAACAATAGTACTCAAACTCAAAAGATACCCCCCAAACAAAGGTAATCAAGAAAATGCCACTTTCATGGGACATTCTGTTTGTTCAAACAACGTAACAAAAAACACTGAGATTCTTTTACCAACTATTACTTTGGACTTAGTGAATAGTGAGGGTAGCACCACTCCAGTGAGATGTCTTATAGACTGTTGTTCTCAACAAACATTTGTTTCACAAAATGTAGTTAATAAATTGGGTTTGACACCAAACCCGAATGAACAAAAACTCAATATTGCATCCTTTGTTAAGGATAACTCGGACAAAAATAGCTATAAGACAATTGACCTGGAACTACATTTAGAAAATAAATTAGAGAAAATTGAAGCAGTTATTATTTCTAAAGTAGGACAAAACAAACTGGTTATACCCAAACTAGAACAAACCATAAATCATTTGGGAAAACACTACAAAATAGCTGATAGACATATCACTAACAACACAGTAGCTAACATTGAAATGTTAATGGGGCAGATTATATTAATCTTATTCATAAGGGCATAGTAGAGATAGGTAATGGTATAGCTATTCAGACTCCATCAGGGATAGCCCCTTTGGGTGACCTATCCAAATACAACCTAGACCTAAACCAAAATAGTTCATCAAACAAATACTATGTGCCTCAACTCAGTCCTACATAACACCTGTAAGAATAGCAACACTTTGAATAATATTATCTCAACTGAGAACATTAATTCATCATTATCAAATGAAACTTTGGATGAGGCAATTCAAACTTTATGGTTGCTAGAATCTGTGGGTATACATGACACAAATCAAACTTCAGAAGATCAGTTAATGGTAGAAAGATTTGAAGACACCATTCAGTGCAAAGACAATAGTTATTTTATTGAGTTACCTTGGAAAATAAATTGTCCAACTTTAAGAGACAATCTCAAAGTAGCTAAAGGACATTTATATAAAGTAATGAAAAAACTCAAACAAGATAATAATATAAAATATAATGATGTCTTCAAAGAACAGCTACAGAAAGGCTTCATTGAAGAAGTAACAAATAACCCTTTTAAAAAAGATGGTTGTCATTATTTAACCCACAGGGGGGTTTATCGACAAGATGCCCCAACAACAAAACTCAGAGTAGTATATAACTGTAGCCTCAAAGACAGTGATAAACACAGTTTGAATGATTGCCTGATTGAGGGTCCTAATCTCATTTCTGACCTTGTGAAGATCTTACTGAGGTTCAGGTTAGATAAATATGCCGTACAAAGTGACATTTCAAAGGCATTTTTGAGAATAAATCTTAAAAATGAATATGATAAGAACCAACTTAGGTTCTTATGGTTCAAGGATCCATTTGATTTGAATAAAGGGTTCATAACCTATAGATTTAATGTTGTGTTGTTTGGAGCCAATTGCTCACCTAGCCTATTAGCATTGACAATTAGACATCATTTGAACCAGTTTAATAACTCTTTAACATTGAACTTCCTTAAGGAACATTTTTACGTAGACAATCTAATAGGCTCAACAACAACAAAATCTGAATTATCTGAAGTCTATGAACACTCTCAAAACATTATGCAAAAAGGTAACTTTGAACTTAGAGAGTGGATTTCAAATGATGAGGATTTAAACAAAAGGATTTTAAAGGATAATAATGGTCTCACTGAGCCATCAGACAGAGTTAAAACTTTAGGTATGAACTGGTATTTGGATGCAACTTCTAACAGTCATGATTCAATCTGTACTAAAGGTTTTAAACTTGATGAGGAAGCAAATACTAAAAGACAAATATTATCAGAGGCTTCCAAAATTTTTTATCCCATGGGTCTATTCCTGCCTTCAACAATAAAATCAAAGATTCTCCTCCAAGAAATTTGGAGGACAAATGTTGGGTGGGATGATCCAATAACAAATGAAAATCAAAAATCTTGGAAGAAGTTAGCTGCTGATTTAACAAAAGTGCAGAACATTAAAATTCAAAGGTGCTGTGGGTTTAGGGATAAGCCCCAGAGACTTCATGTGTTTGCTGATGCAAGCACACAAGCTTATGGGTGCTGTGCGTATCTTGTAAGCCCTACAGAAAGTCATCTAATTTATGCAAAAGGGAAAGTTGCACCTCTCAAACCTACCCGAACCATACCTCAATTGGAACTATTGGCTGCTGCATTAGCCATTAAAACCATTTCATTGCTTAAGGATGCTTACCATGATGTGAACATAACTCATATCCACATCTGGCTTGACAGTCAGATTTGTCTTGCCTGGATACGGAATGATAGCATTAATAGTAAGAATATCTTTGTAAGAAATAGGCTAAAAGAAATAGCTGAAGCTAATGAAAGCCTACAAGTAAACTTTCACTATGTTCCAACTAAACAAAATCCAGCAGACTTTCTGACCAGAGGTTTATCCTACAAGTTGTTGAAGTCAAACAAAACTTGGTTTATAAGACCTAAGTGAGTGTGTCACATGTAGGCGTATTCATGCTAGGCCCTATAGGAAACCAAATCCTCCTGCTTTGCCAGAGGAGAGAGTTACTCTCAACAGACCCTTTGAGACTGTAGGCATTGACTATACAGGAGCATTGACTGTAGGGGTGGGTGACACTGAACAAAAAATGTACATTGTACTGTTTACATGTGCTGCCTCACGAGCTGTTTATCTGGATGTTGTGGAGGACCTTACAGCAGAATCTTTTGTTGCTGTCTTTAAGAGATTCTGTGCACGACATTCAGTACCCAAGACAGTTTGGACTGACAATGCTACATATTTCAAGGCTGGTGAACAAGTCATCCACGACTTGTTAAGCGATGAAATCACACAATTATATATACAAAATTCAAACATAAAGTGGAAGTATATTCCGGTTGCCTCTCCTTGGTATGGTTCTATCTGGGAGAGGAATATACAAACAGTAAAGAATTGCTTGAAGAAAGCAATTGGCAAAAACCAGATACACTTATTTGGGTTGCTCACTCTCCTGGCTGAGATTGAGATCATCATTAACAATAGACCACTCACTTATGTGAGTGACAACATTAATGACCCGGAACCATTAACTCCAAATCATTTGATTCGGGGAGAACAAGTTAGTCTCCTGCCGGACTACAATATAGACTCTTCAGACAGTGTTGCCAGATGGAATTTTTAAAAATCTGATAAATCTGATTAAAAAATCTGTAGATTTATAATATTTATCTAAATAATAATTTTGACATATTTTTATTTAATTTACTGTCTTAAGGTATTATCAATGATAAAATCTTGTATAATATTTTCTTTATTTTTATAAACTTATATAAATATGGCACTTTAACATAAAAAAAAGTAAAGTAAATGAAAGTAAACAAATTGAATTCCGTTACTTTGTGACAAAGGAAATACCTTTTGGTTATTGCTGTAATAACTATAAGAACACCGGAATACTTCTTTAATTCATACACATAAATGAAACCAAAAAAAATCCTTTTTAGATTTAAACAGATAAATATCATTTTTTTCAACAAAAACAAAACATTCCATGCTACCATGACGTAGAGGGAATATCAACCAATCAGCGCCGATTAAATGATTTAAAAAATCTGTAGATTATGCATAAATTATTGAAAAAATCTTAAAATCTGAATTGCTTCATAAAATCTGTAGATCTACAGATATATCTGTAGATCTGGCAACACTGTCTTCAGAAGACCCAAACTGGACTCAACAACATGATGAGCTCCAGACTAAGTTACAACATTTAACTAGAGTTAAAGCTCATTTCATTAAACAGTGGAAAACTGAGTACTTGATGGGTCTAAGGGAGAGACATAAACAAATGACTAAGAAGGATTGGTCTGACACAATTAAGGTAGGGGACCTTGTTCTCATACATGACAGTACTCCAAGACAATACTGGCCTCTGGCTAGAGTTTCAGAACTCAGACCAGGGGCAGACGGGGTAACAAGAGTGGTCAAATTAAGGACTTCAACGGGTGACACAACAAGAGACATTTCTCTTTTGTACCCTTTAGAGTCTGGACCCAAAACAATGGACTGTGGAGAACCTTCTCCGCTGACAGTAACAACTAGAGACACTGAACTTCCAGTAACTATTCCTTTGACAGTAGGAGTGGTAACGCATCCTACTACAACATTGACAGACACAAGACCTCAGCGACAAACAGCATTAAAGGCGCGACTATTTTTACAACAAAAAATAGATGCTGGGGAATTGTAATTTTATCTTCTAACTTTCATTTTTTCTTTTCTTATGGTAAAGACCATAGACAGTTTCATCCTATGGATGTATATTTTCTCTTCTAATTAAATGCTACACCTTCTCCATGAGAAGGTGAGGATAGGCACTGTTAATCACATTAACAGGCATTTACAGTCAAATAGTTAGCTAGTCTACACTCAGACATAAAAATTGGTGACAATGACACCAAAATTTTTATCTCCCGGGGCCCCCAGTATATGGAAAACTGATGAGTGGGTAGTTGGGAGGTAACGAAAATGGTTCACTGAGTAGGTAGGTAGTTAATCTAACAATTATTAAATTCCTTTTATGTCAATAACTGGGTGGATGAAACCAATTGGTTGCTCACCAGAGTTATTCTCCACACTAGTATTTATATACTGTGTGAGAAGAGCGTGCTCGGTAATAGATATACATTACCGCTCAACCAACCGAGGAAAAAACCAAGACAACGCTGGTGGAAAAAGCCCCGCGAAGAGGAGAACAAAGAGAACGAAAACGAACAACGGGGCGAGAGGACGGAATTGGAGAAGGGAGGAGAACAGACACCGAAGAAAGATCCCCACCAGCAAGTACGCTCTCGACAATTAAACAGGAAGGAGAAAAGAGACTCTCTAATAACTAGCAGTAAGTGACTAATTGTGTTTTAACCAGCAAATTAATCACATTAAATTAAGCTGGGTCAGACAAATTAGGCCTACATTGTGGCCTAAGACCCAGCATCAACTCATAGCTTAACAAAGGTGAAGGTAGATTGCCCTAACCTAATTTGGTGAGGAATCCTACTGTGGACCTCAATTTATCTGCCCGCTCTGGACCATTTCCGGAATCTCTAGGCTGACCCCTCTAGGCTAGACTTGATCTACTCTATAGTTAGACTGGAGATATAAGGGGTGGGTTAATTGTGGACCAATTCATACAGAGCATTTTTCGCATGACATATGCCCTTCTTGCTTGGAAAAAACAGTAGATATGTCCTTTTTGCACGCATATTTTAGCACTTTTGAGCGTTCTGATTTGTTACTACATATGCCTCGCTTTACTCGCTGTTTTGATTGGTCATGACTAGGGCGGTCAAAAGTCAATAAAGTCAAATTGTTTCCTATGGGGCACTTTTCGCTGAAACGACTGAAAATGCAATAAAAACACCTGTAGGGGGTATATTACCAAAGTTAATAGGTCAACCAAAAGTCAACTTTTACCTGTTGGGTCAAAAAATAGCAATGAGGTAAATAAAGTCAATTTTTTGGAATAAATTAAAATAACTAAAAATTGGCATCTTTTTGGTTAACTGGCAACTTCGCTGCTCGTATTTGTCTTATTCAGTTATGTCCGTTCTGGTTTTGGATGTGGTTGTGTTGTATGTATTGTGGTACTGGTTACCATTTTTGATTTGTGATTTTTTTCTGATTGTGATTTCACTAATTTCGATTTCTTTTGATTTCAGATATTTAAAATGCCAAAAGTTGCAGTTAGTTCTATTGCTAAAGTGCGCGCTATAATTGCAAAATATCCTAATGAATTCATTTGTTCAGGAAAAAATGAGCTATACTGTCAGATTTGTTGTGTTGTGGTCAAGCATGACAAATCCTTTTTTGTGGATAAACATCGCTCTACCCAAAAGCACCAGCGTGGTATAGATAGGCTGACCATATTTCCTTGAGACAAAAACGGGACATTGGATGGCAAAAAAGGGACGGGGTTATGTAATATTCTGTATTCATGAAAAAGTAAGTACATAAACCGGGACAAAATTGACATTTTTATTAAAACGACGGGACGGCCAGGAAATATAAAACAAACGGTACTGTCCCGTTCAAAACGGTACGTATGGTCAGCCTAGGTATAGACCAAAATGCATAACCCCGTCCCTTTTTTGCCATCCCAATGTCCCGTTTTTGTCTCAAGGAAATATGGTCAGCCTATCTATACCACGCTGGTGCTTTTGGGTAGAGCGATGTTTATCCACAAAAAAGGATTTGTCATGCTTGACCACAACACAACAAATCTGACAGTATAGCTCATTTTTTCCTGAACAAATGAATTCATTAGGATATTTTGCAATTATAGCGCGCACTTTAGCAATAGAACTAACTGCAACTTTTGGCATTTTAAATATCTGAAATCAAAAGAAATCGAAATCAGTGAAATCACAAGTCAGAAAAAAATCACAAATCAAAAATGGTAACCAGGTACCACAATACATACAACACAACCACATCCAAAACCAGAACGGACATAACTGAATAAGACAAATACGAGCAGCGAAGTTGCCAGTTAACCAAAAAGATGCCAATTTTTAGTTATTTTAATTATTTATTCCAAAAAATTGACTTTATTTACCTCATTGCTATTTTTTGACCCAACAGGTAAAAGTTGACTTTTGGTTGACCTATTAACTTTGGTAATATACCCCCTACAGGTGTTTTTATTGCATTTTCAGTCGTTTCAGCGAAAAGTGCCCCATAGGAAACAATTTGACTTTATTGACTTTTGACCGCCCTAGTCATGACCAATCAAAACAGCAAGTAAAGCGAGGCATATGTAGTAACAAATCAGAACGCTCAAAAGTGCTAAAATATGCGTGCAAAAAGGACATATCTACTGTTTTTTCCAAGCAAGAAGGGCATATGTCATGCGAAAGTGCTCTGTATGAATTGGTCCACAATTAACCCACCCCTTATATCTCCAGTCTAACTATAGAGTAGATCAAGTCTAGCCTAGAGGGGTCAGCCTAGAGATTCCGGAAATGGTCCAGAGCGGGCAGATAAATTGAGGTCCACAGTAGGATTCCTCACCAAATTAGGTTAGGGCAATCTACCTTCACCTTTGTTAAGCTATGAGTTGATGCTGGGTCTTAGGCCACAATGTAGGCCTAATTTGTCTGACCCAGCTTAATTTAATGTGATTAATTTGCTGGGTTAAAACACAATTAGTCACTTACTGCTAGTTATTAGAGAGTCTCTTTTCTCCTTCCTGTTTAATTGTCGAGAGCGTACTTGCTGGTGGGGATCTTTCTTCGGTGTCTGTTCTCCTCCCTTCTCCAATTCCGTCCTCTCGCCCCGTTGTTCGTTTTCGTTCTCCTTTGTTCTCCTCTTCGCGGGGCTTTTTCCACCAGCGTTGTCTTGGTTTTTTCCTCGGTTGGTTGAGCGGTAATGTATATCTATTACCGAGCACGCTCTTCTCACACAGTATATAAATACTAGTGTGGAGAATAACTCTGGTGAGCAACCAATTGGTTTCATCCACCCAGTTATTGACATAAAAGGAATTTAATAATTGTTAGATTAACTACCTACCTACTCAGTGAACCATTTTCGTTACCTCCCAACTACCCACTCATCAGTTTTCCATATACTGGGGGCCCCGGGAGATAAAAATTTTGGTGTCATTGTCACCAATTTTTATGTCTGAGTGTAGACTAGCTAACTATTTGACTGTAAATGCCTGTTAATGTGATTAACAGTGCCTATCCTCACCTTCTCATGGAGAAGGTGTAGCATTTAATTAGAAGAGAAAATATACATCCATAGGATGAAACTGTCTATGGTCTTTACCATAAGAAAAGAAAAAATGAAAGTTAGAAGATAAAATTACAATTCCCCAGCATCTATTTTTTGTTGTAAAAATAGTCGCGCCTTTAATGCTGTTTGTCGCTGAGGTCTTGTGTCTGTCAATGTTGTAGTAGGATGCGTTACCACTCCTACTGTCAAAGGAATAGTTACTGGAAGTTCAGTGTCTCTAGTTGTTACTGTCAGTGGAGAAGGTTCTCCAAAGTCCATTGTTTTGGGTCCAGACTCTAAAGGGTACAAAAGAGAAATGTCTCTTGTTGTGTCACCCGTTGAAGTCCTTAATTTGACCACTCTTGTTACCCCGTCTGCCCCTGGTCTGAGTTCTGAAACTCTAGCCAGAGGCCAGTATTGTCTTGAAGTACTGTCATGTATGAGAACAAGGTCCCCTACCTTAATTGTGTCAGACCAATCCTTCTTAGTCATTTGTTTATGTCTCTCCCTTAGACCCATCAAGTACTCAGTTTTCCACTGTTTAATGAAATGAGCTTTAACTCTAGTTAAATGTTGTAACTTAGTCTGGAGCTCATCATGTCGTTGAGTCCAGTTTGGGTCTTCTGAAGAGTCTATATTGTAGTCCGGCAGGAGACTAACTTGTTCTCCCCGAATCAAATGATTTGGAGTTAATGGTTCCGGGTCATTAATGTTGTCACTCACATAAGTGAGTGGTCTATTGTTAATGATGTTCTCAATCTCAGCCAGGAGAGTGAGCAACCCAAATAAGTGTATCTGTTTTTTGCCAATTGCTTTCTTCAAGCAATTCTTTACTGTTTGTATATTTCTCTCCCAGATAGAACCATACCAAGGAGAGGCAACCGGAATATACTTCCACTTTATGTTTGAATTTTGTATATATAATTGTGTGATTTCATCGCTTAACAAGTCATGGATGACTTGTTCACCAGCCTTGAAATATGTAGCATTGTCAGTCCAAACTGTCTTGGGTACTGAATGTCGTGCACAGAATCTTTTAAAGACAGCAACAAAAGATTCTGCTGTAAGGTCCTCCACAACATCCAAATAAACAGCTCGTGAGGCAGCACATGTAAACAGTACAATATACATTTTTTGTTCAGTGTCACCCACCCCTACAGTCAATGCTCCTGTATAGTCAATGCCTACAGTCTCAAAGGGTCTGTTGAGAGTAACTCTCTCCTCTGGCAAAGCAGGAGGATTTGGTTTCCTATAGGGCCTAGCATGAATACGCCTACATGTGACACACTCACTCAGGACTGTTTTAACAGTGATCCTTCCCTTGGGTATCCAATAAGTTTTTCTTAATGTAGTTAATGTCTGTGGTACCCCCATATGATATACATCATTGTGTGTTTTTCTGATGATTAATGTTGTCAAATAGCTAAATCTAGGTAAAAGGATTGGATGTTTGCTTTTGTATGACAGTTTTGATTTGTCTAATCTCCCTTTACACCTTAGAAGGCCTTCCTCATCTCTGAACAGGTTTAGATCCACAACTACTGATGGTACAGGTTCTTTTGTTTGTTTCCCATTAGTTAAGAATTCTAACTCTTTATTGTACTCTTTTTGTTGTGCATGGCCTATCCAGTATTTGGTTGCATAATGTTTTGAGAGTGTTCATAGACTTCAGATAATTCAGATTTTGTTGTTGTTGAGCCTATTAGATTGTCTACGTAAAAATGTTCCTTAAGGAAGTTCAATGTTTGAGTGTTATTAAACTGGTTCAAATGATGTCCAATTGTCAATGCTAATAGGCTAGGTGAGCAATTGGCTCCAAACAACACAACATTAAATCTATAGGTTATGAACCCTTTATTCAAATCAAATGGATCCCTGAACCATAAGAACCTAAGTTGGTTCTTGTCATATTCATTTTTAAGATTTATTCTCAAAAATGCCTTTGAAATGTCACTTTGTACAGCATATTTATCTAACCTGAACCTCAGTAAGATCTTCACAAGGTCAGAAATGAGATTAGGACCCTCAATCAGGCAATCATTCAACCTGTGTTTATCACTGTCTTTGAGGCTACAGTTATATTAAAGTTCTGTAATATAGGTGTTCATGTATTACAGTTGGTCACATTTGATTCTACAGTATCAAGTTTTGTCTGTTTGGCTGTAGCTAGTTGGTCTCTGGGAACAGTCTTTGGTTTATCCAGTCTGGGTCTTATTTTGTATTGTTTGGTCTCTGGCCAAGGGAGGCCATAAGACCCTTGTAATAGTTTTCCCTATGGCCAAGGTAGGCCATAAGACCCTTGTAATAGTTCTCTATGGCCAAGGTAGGCCATAAGAAAATGTTTAGCCCATGGCCAAGGTAGGCCATAAGACATTTAATGTTTGGCCCATGGCCAAGGTAGGCCAAAAGACCAAGGCTCATTGTTTGGGCTATGGCCACAGTAAGCCACAAGACCAAGGTTCAATTGTTTTGGCCCATGGCGGCTGAGGTAGGCCATAAGACCCTTATTGTTTGGCCCATGGCCAAGGTAGGCCATAAGACCCTTATTGTTTGGCCCTTGGCCAAGGTAGGCCATAAGACCTTTATTGTTTGGCCCATGGCCAAAGTAGGCCATAAGACCAAGGCTCAGTTGTTTGGCCCATGGCCAAGGTAGGCCATAAGACCAAGGCTCATTATTTGGCCCATGGCCAAGGTAGGCCATGAGACCAAGGCTTATTGTTTGGCCCATGGCCAAGGTAGGCCATAAGACCAAGGCTCATTGCTTGGCCCATGGCCACGGTAGGCCATAAGACCAAGGTTCAGTTGTTTGGGCTATGGCCACAGTAGGCCATAAGACCAAGGTTCAGTGTTTGGGCTATGGCCAAAGTAGGCCATAAGACCAAGGTTCAGTGTTTGGGCTATGGCCAAAGTAGGCCATAAGACCCTTTTGAGTAACCCATGCAATCCTTGCTTATGTTCAGATAGGTTGAGTGTATTTGTGGCACATGTAAAGAGTACAGTGTATATATACATATATACACACAGATTGCAAGGAATGCATGTGCCTGTTGAAAAAATCTGTTGAGTGATTCTTCCTTAAAAGAAGAATTGGATGCTTGGAGTTGTATGCATTTTAAATGCTTGTTCACTAATGTTGTTTAACTGGGGATCGTAATGAAATATAGGACAAGAAGAAATTACCAGAGAAGAGAGAGTACAGACAAAACAGTCAAGTTTAAATTTGGTTTAATCCCCACCAAGTACTTATGTGTCACTCAGGTCTAAGCTTATAAGAGAATGAGACTCCTTAAATGTAAATGTTTCCTAGTTAGGCCCTAGGTTGTAGACCTAATTAGGCTTGATTAGGTTAGGCTTAGGCTTAGGCCATTTAGCCTAATTCTGCAATTTTTGTTAAGTAAGGTTAAGGTTTGTAAATTCCCCACACACGGACCACCAATGCGAAAAATGCTCTGTATGAATTGGTCCACAATTAACCCACCCCTTATATCTCCAGTCTAACTATAGAGTAGATCAAGTCTAGCCTAGAGGGGTCAGCCTAGAGATTCCGGAAATGGTCCAGAGCGGGCAGATAAATTGAGGTCCACAGTAGGATTCCTCACCAAGTTAGGTTAGGGCAATCTACCTTCACCTTTGTTAAGCTATGAGTTGATGCTGGGTCTTAGGCCACAATGTAGGCCTAATTTGTCTGACCCAGCTTAATTTAATGTGATTAACTTACTGGGTTAAAAACTCAATTAGTCACTTACTGTTAGTTATTGGAGTCTCTGTTCTCCGGTTGTGTAATTGTCGAGAGCGCACTTGCTGGTGGGCTTGTAGTGCCTTGCACCACAAGATTATTCTTTATTAGTGAAAACTGCCACAAATTGGCATGAGTGAAATATTTAAATCTAAAATAAATAAATAAATAAATAAATACAAGTTAAATATGTCCAGTGATCAAATTTAATTCTTAAGAATTCAGTGTGGTGTGACTAGACATGAATGGGCTTTTAAGGATTATTTTGGCTGGTTGGTAAAATTGTTAAGTAAAAACAAACTTGTGTGCAACGACAACACAAAGGACGCCAAAAAAACCATTATTATTCGAAATCACCCCGCCAGCAAGCAAAGTTCCTTTGTGGTATGTTTTGTATTTATAATATTTATTCTTTACTATTTCATATCTGTATGCAATACCGCATACTGCAGATACTAACGCCTTATACCGTTTGCAATTAGTACTAAGATTCATACTACAAATAGTAATGTAAGATTCGTACAATAAATTACCTTAGGCTAAGTTAGGTCTAGGCAAAAGCCAAATTATAACTCTAGCCTAACTGAGGCCTACCATAGTCTTTGTTTTAGATTAACCTCAGCTCGATATGTTGAAGAGGCAAAGGCCTGCCCATTAAATTTCTTAGTATATTTTACTTTACTTTATAAGCCTGGAGACTCGGCCAATCAGAAGAAGAGCGACTCAATGCTCTACTCAAGGACCAAGTTCTTGGGGATCAAGCGCCAACAGCCTTCCTGAGACATCTGCAAGACCTGGCTGGACAGACCAATGAAGACGATAAAAACTCACCCTTAATGCGACGCCGCTTCCTCAATGGTCTCCCTACTGCCCTACGGCCAATGCTCCGTTGTATGCCAGATGATACAGACCTCCTCACAATGGCCAAAACAGCTGATAAGATGATGATTGAAATCCACCTTGGCCAAGTAGATAACCACACCCATCACCCCCAAATCTGTGCCACGCAGGATGACAATCTGAGTCCGGCTGCACAAGGTCTTAAAGTATCCAATTAAATTTTACGAACACTTAAAGAAGAATTTAAAGCTCTCCGAATAGAGCTAGCTAACAACAGGGAACGAGAGAGAGTTCTTCAAGACAAGGACGACCCTCTGGTCCAATTAGAGCCTCCCAATATGAACCTGGACAACGCCTCGTTCTCCTACAACCACAGCCACCGCAAACAGGTCAGTTGGTTGCTCCTAATCCAAATCTATTAGCCTTACCTCAATCCTCAATCCCCACTACTCAGCCCCATTCTCAACCTATTTCCTTACCACAGTCTACTGTTCATACCCCTCCTTGCTGGTATCATGAAAAGTTTAAAGATCGTGCAACGCGCTGTCTCACACCTTGCCCATGGACTCCTAACCCTCCTTTAAACTAACCAGGCTGGTGTCACAGGCGTCTGACGCTACAGCCTCTCAAGCCTCTCCTCCTATCCTTACTTCAACTAACCCTACCACTACCTCATTTAACACTGTCAAACCAACACCTACGTACGCAAGTAAAGTTAAAGAATCGCAACCTACTTATTCAACCACAGCTAATTTAATAC
This sequence comes from Bathynomus jamesi, assembly GCA_023014485.1. Taxonomy (NCBI): domain Eukaryota; kingdom Metazoa; phylum Arthropoda; class Malacostraca; order Isopoda; family Cirolanidae; genus Bathynomus; species Bathynomus jamesi. Next base: position 164,784 of record JAJOZX010005117.1, read on the forward strand.
CCCCAACTAATTCTCCAAATACAACACAAACTCCTTCCCACAGCAATACTAACCTTCTTCCACAAAAATTTAATGATTCACAAACTACTGCACCACCTGGTCCAACATTCACCTTGCATGATCCACTTTCAGGCTATGCATTCCTTATTGACACTGGAGCTCAATACAGTGTTATTCCTGCAACAGCCGCAGACCGTGCAAACGGACCTTCTCCTTTCATTTTACGTGCAGCTAATTCTTCATCTATTCACACTTATGGACATCGTTCTATTTCAGTTTCTCTTGGACTTAGACGTGTTTTCCGCTGGATATTTCTTGTCGCGGATGTATATACTCCAATGTTAGGCTCTGATTTTCTTTCTGCTAATGATTTATTAGTTGATGTTCGTAGAGCACAATTAATTGATAATGTCACATCTTTCAGTAATTGGTTCTCCTACCGTGCACCCCTCTTCATTATTGGCAAGTTCTCTGCCACAGTGCTCACCTGCTATAGAGCAGCTCCTAAATGAATTTTCTTCCTTACTCAACCCTGTTCTAAGGATACCCCTATTAAACACTCTGTTGTCCACCGTATTGATACGGTAGGCTCACCTGTTTTCACCCGCCCACGTCGCTTAGCTCCAGATCGTCTTGCAATTGTGAGACGAGAGTTTGAACACATGCTTGAACTCGGTATTATACGGCCTTCAAGTAGCCCGTATGCCTCTGCTTTACACATGGTCCCAAAACCTACACCTGGAGACTGGCGTCCATGTGGAGATTATCGTGCTTTGAATGACACACACGATTCCAGATCGCTATCCCCTTCCTCACTTACACGATTTTACTTCTGCTCTCCATGGCACCACAGTATTTTCACGCCTTGACTTGGTGCGAGCCTTTCATCAAATTCCTGTACACCCTGATGATGTACATAAAACTGCTATAACAACCCCTTTTGGGTTATTTGAAATGACAAAAATGCCATACGGACTGCGTAATGCGGCCCAAACTTTTCAACGCTTCATTGATGAAGTGTTGAGAGGTCTCTCCTTCACTTTCACATATGTCGATGACATTCTCATCGCAAGTTCTTCTCCCTCAGAACATATTCAACATTTACGCTTAGTTTTTTCTCGGTTGGCAGAATATGGTGTATTGCTAAACCCTGAAAAATGTGTCTTTGCTGTAGATGAACTCACCTTCTTAGGACACAAAGTTACTTCGAAGGGCATTTCTCCTCTCGAAAATAAAGTATCTGTCATAAGGTCTTTCCCACAACCGCAAACTCAAAAGCAACTTCGCCGCTTTTAGGGATGGTAAACTTCTACCATCGCTTCATTCCTCAGTGTGCAAACATTCTTGCACCCATAACCTCTCTTCTTCGCCAATCAAAAAGGGGCAGATCCACTGCAGTTCTGTGGAACCCCGAAGCTACCAACGCTTTTTCACAAGCAAAAGAGGCTATAGCACGAGCTACATGCCTTGTTCACCCTCAACCAGACGCTCCTCTGAACTTAGCCACTGATGCCTCTGACGTTGCCGTGTCAGGAGTGCTCCAGCAGCTTGTTTCAGGCGTTTGGGAACCTCTCGCATTCTTTTCACGCAAGCTCTCACCTTCACAAATGAGGTACAGCACTTTCGGTCGAGAGTTGCTGGCGATATACCTCTCCATCCGTCATTTCAGGTCATTCCTGGAAGGACGTGACTTTAGCATTTTTACGGATCATCGTCCGTTAATATTTGCTCTCCATTCTCAATCAGACTCTCATGCTCCTAATGAGCGAAGATACCTTGATTTTATTCTTCAATTTACTTCAGACATTCGACACATTTCAGGTTCTTTGAATGTTGTGCCGGATGCGCTGTCTCGCATCTCAGCAATTTCTGACCCTGGACACTCTCACATCAACCTTTCAGAGATGGCTAAGGCTCAGTCCACGGATACAGACCTCCAAACTCTTATTAATTCACCCACTTCATTGCAAGTCCGCTCTTTACCAGTTGAACCCAAGTCAGACTTACTAATTTTATGTGACGTCTCGACTGAGCATATTCGACCGTTGGTCCCACAAGGGCTGCGAAGAGCTGTTTTTGCTAAACTCCATTCCCTTTCTCACCCGGGAATTAAGGCCACCCAAAAATTAATTGCAGCTAGGTTTGTATGGCCAAGTATGCACAAAGATATCCGCAATTGGACTCGATCTTGCCTTCAATGTCAGCGTGCCAAAGTTCACCGACACACAAAGTCAGAAATTGGTACCTTTCCTTTGCCAAAGGCTCGTTTTGAGGCCATACACCTAGACATAGTCGGCCCCCTCTATTCTTCTCGAGGTTATACCTATCTTCTCACTGTCATTGATAGGTTCACAAGATGGCCAGAAGCTGTTCCTTTGACTTCTTGTACTGCTTCTGCAGTAGCTCACGCCTTTGTTTCATGTTGGGTTTCCCGTTTTGGAATACCTGCAACCATTTGCACAGACAGAGGTGCCCAGTTTGAATCGGCCTTATGGAAGGAACTCATGCTCCTTCTTGGGACTGAGCGCATCAGAACAACAAGCTATCACCCGCAATCCAATGGGGTGATAGAACGCTTCCATCGTCAACTTAAAAGTTCCTTGCGAGCCACTGATCCATCTACTACATGGGTGGACAGGCTACCCCTAATCCTACTCGGAATTCGTACTGCTCTGAAGACTGATCTTGCATGCTCTGCAGCAGAATTAGTTTACGGTACCACACTCCGGTTACCCGGAGAATTTTTCACACCTACACCCATTAACCCCGCATGTGATCCTGCTTCGTATGTTAAGACATTACGCTCTGTTATGAAGCAAATTCGTCCCACAGCACCTAGAACTTCCACTTCACAAACTACCTTCGTTTCCCCTGATTTACAAACTTGCACACATGTTTTCTTGAGACATGATGCTCACCGCTACCCTCTTCACTGCCCTATGATGGTCCCTTCCTTGTGCTAGACCGTAAACCCAAAACTTTCATCATTGACAAGGTGGGCAAGCGTGAAACTGTTTCTGTGGACCGCTTGAAACCAGCATACCTTGATTTTTCTCCAACAAAAGATCCTATCCTCCCTCAATCTTCTGTACCTCCACCTCAAATACAGGTACAGCAACCTATCCCTCCTCAATCTTCTGTACCTTCATCTCATATACAGGTACAGCAATCTACCCTTCCTAAATCCTATGTACCACCACCTCATCCGAGGGTACAACAATCTATCATCCCTCTTCCAATTCTCCTTCATTATCGCAACCAACTGTCTTTGAACCAGCCAGTGGCTCCATCGCACAGGCACCAAGAATCCCCTTCCCCCAATGTCCCTACTGCACCTGTAGCACCATCCATGCCTTCAGAACCAGTGCTGCAGGATATTGCCATCCAAAAGCAAACAACGACTCGTTCTGGAAGAGTCATTCGTAAGCCAGTGCGTTTTGACATTTAAGTGTTTTTTTTTTACCCCTGACAACCATGTTTTTGGGGGGCAGTACTTGTAGTGCCTTGCACCACAAGATATTCTTTATTAGTGAAAACTGCCACAAATTGGCATGAGTGAAATATTTAAATCTAAATAAATAAATAAATAAATAAATACAAGTTAAATATGTCCAGTGATCAAATTTAATTCTTAAGAATTCAGTGTGGTGTGACTAGACATGAATGGGCTTTTAAGGATTATTTTGGCTGGTTGGTAAAATTGTTAAGTAAAAACAAACTTGTGTGCAACGACAACACAAAGGACGCCAAAAAACATTATATTCGAAATCACCCCGCCAGCAAGCAAAGTTCCTTTGTGGTATGTTTTGTATTTATAATATTTATTCTTTACTATTTCATATCTGTATGCAATACCGCATACTGCAGATACTAACGCCTTATACCGTTTGCAATTAGTACTAAGATTCATACTACAAATAGTAATGTAAGATTCATATAATAAATTACTTAGGCTAAGTTAGGTCTAGGCTAAAGCCAAATTGTAACTAGCCTAACTGAGGCCTACCATAGTCTTTGTTTTAGATTAACCTCAGCTCAATATGTTGAAGAGGCAAAGGCCTGCCTATTAAATTTCTTAGTATATTTTACTTTACTTTATAAGCCTATTATGTTTCATGTTATTTATGGCCTACTAATCATTTGTAGCCTACATATTTCCTTTAGTTTCCCATTCAACTTAACACAATCCCATAACCAGAATTAACTGTAATTTATCATCCACAGGTTACTGGGGCCTATATAATATATGTATTTTAATTATTAATTATTGCCATTTTTATTATTCTTTTTCTCCGAAATATTACTTACAGTATTCTTGTCTGTCTCTTTGCAGACAAGGTTGTCATTGTGGCTATTATCTTTTAGTTATTATTGTTTATTATTTATTATTATTATATTATTCTATTATTATTATTGTATTATTGCATATTTTATTATAATCAGTATTATTTGCAGACTGTTATATATTAGCCAAACAGGCCATTATTTAATCTCACCATTATAAGTCCATCAAAGTTGTTACGGTTAAAAATCCCCTTTGCATATACTTATTAATTGTTGTTAATAAAATATAAAAATTCATATTGATTTAATAATCAGTCCTTCCCTTCTTTTATTAAAATTAACTTTGCGCCGCAGTGCCGGATGCCAATCTAGTACTTGGGCGCTGGTGACCCTGGCATATAGTTCATTATCTACGTAAACTTGTAAAGGTCTAAATAAATAAAACCGGACTCTTACAGGCTCTTTTTCGTTGTCTGTTCTCGTCCCTTCACCGTTGCGTGCTCTCGCCCCGTTGTTCGTTTTCGTACTCCTTTTGTTCTCCTCTTCGCGGGGCTTTTTCCACCAGCGTTGTCTTGGTTTTTTCCTCGGTTGGTTGAGCGGTAATGTATCTCTATTACGGAGCACGCTCTTCTCACACAGTATATAAATACTAGTGTGGAGAATAACTCTGGTGAGCAACCAATTGGTTTCATCCACCCAGTTATTGACATAAAAGGAATTTAATAATTGTTAGATTAACTACCTACCTACTCAGTGAACCATTTTCGTTACCTCCCAACTACCCACTCATCAGTTTTCCATACCTTGTTCTCATACATGACAGTACTCCAAGACAATACTGGCCTCTGGCTAGAGTTTCAGAACTCAGACCAGGGGCAGACGGGGTAACAAGAGTGGTCAAATTAAGGACTTCAACGGGTGACACAACAAGAGACATTTCTCTTTTGTACCCTTTAGAGTCTGGACCCAAAACAATGGACTTTGGAGAACCTTCTCCACTGACAGTAACAACTAGAGACACTGAACTTCCAGTAACTATTCCTTTGACAGTAGGAGTGGTAACGCATCCTACTACAACATTGACAGACACAAGACCTCAGCGACAAACAGCATTAAAGGCGCGACTATTTTTACAACAAAAAATAGATGCTGGGGAATTGTAATTTTATCTTCTAACTTTCATTTTTTCTTTTCTTATGGTAAAGACCATAGACAGTTTCATCCTATGGATGTATATTTTCTCTTCTAATTAAATGCTACACCTTCTCCATGAGAAGGTGAGGATAGGCACTGTTAATCACATTAACAGGCATTTACAGTCAAATAGTTAGCTAGTCTACACTCAGACATAAAAATTGGTGACAATGACACCAAAATTTTTATCTCCCGGGGCCCCAAGTATATGGAAAACTGATGAGTGGGTAGTTGGGAGGTAACGAAAATGGTTCACTGAGTAGGTAGGTAGTTAATCTAACAATTATTAAATTCCTTTTATGTCAATAACTGGGTGGATGAAACCAATTGGTTGCTCACCAGAGTTATTCTCCACACTAGTATTTATATACTGTGTGAGAAGAGCGTGCTCGGTAATAGATATACATTACCGCTCAACCAACCGAGGAAAAAACCAAGACAACGCTGGTGGAAAAAGCCCCGCGAAGAGGAGAACAAAGGAGAACGAAAACGAACAACGGGGCGAGAGGACGGAATTGGAGAAGGGAGGAGAACAGACACCGAAGAAAGATCCCCACCAGCAAGTACGCTCTCGACAATTAAACAGGAGGAGAAAAGAGACTCTCTAATAACTAGCAGTAAGTGACTAATTGTGTTTTTAACCCAGCAAATTAATCACATTAAATTAAGCTGGGTCAGACAAATTAGGCCTACATTGTGGCCTAAGACCCAACATCAACTCATAGCTTAACAAAGGTGAAGGTAGATTGCCCTAACCTAATTTGGTGAGGAATCCTACTGTGGACCTCAATTTATCTGCCCGCTCTGGACCATTTCCGGAATCTCTAGGCTGACCCCTCTAGGCTAGACTTGATCTACTCTATAGTTAGACTGGAGATATAAGGGGTGGGTTAATTGTGGACCAATTCATACAGAGCATTTTTCGCATGATATATGCCCTTCTTGCTTGGAAAAACAGTAGATATGTCCTTTTTGCACGCATATTTTAGCACTTTTGAGCGTTCTGATTTGTTACTACATATGCCTCGCTTTACTCGCTGTTTTGATTGGTCATGACTAGGGCGGTCAAAAGTCAATAAAGTCAAATTGTTTCCTATGGGGCACTTTTCGCTGAAACGACTGAAAATGCAATAAAAACACCTGTAGGGGGTATTACCAAAGTTAATAGGTCAACCAAAAGTCAACTTTTACCTGTTGGGTCAAAAAATAGCAATGAGGTAAATAAAGTCAATTTTTTGGAATAAATAATTAAAATAACTAAAAATTGGCATCTTTTTGGTTAATTGGCAACTTCGCTGCTCGTATTTGTCTTATTCAGTTATGTCCGTTCTGGTTTTGGATGTGGTTGTGTTGTATGTATTGTGGTTATTGGAAAGGAAAAAATTAATCATTTAATGCATGCTGATGACCTTCTTCTTCTGTCACCCTCTCCCAGGGCCGTTTCCTGGCATAAGCAGACTAAGCAGCAACTTAGGGCCCCGCTGCTACTAGGGGCCCCTAGACAGGCTCCCAGGTCATAGTTCAGTGGGCAAGAATAGGAATATAGCTGAAGTTATTATTAATATTATTGCTATTATTATCCTTATTATTATTATTATTGTCGTATTAATTAAAGTTTTTGTATGAGACAAATGTGATAAAACGGAGACAAACGAAACGTTTTGGCCGTTATGTGTAAATAACTATTGTGAGATCTTATTTCTCTCTTATTGAACTTTATTCTTACTATATGCTTATACTTTCCTAAATGCTTAATTTTTCTAGTATTGTAAAACATTATTTCACTAATTTACTAATTATTAAGAGATTTTGTAACACTTTAAAACATAGGATTATTTCCGTTATGTTTTCAAGTTTATTAATTCTTTTCCCATCTTTTTCAGATAATGTGAATTTTGTTGGTTAAAACCTAAATGGTCTGATTATTTGAATGTATTTGATTAACGTTACAATTATAACAATTATTATTATCATCATCATCATCATTATTATTATTTAGCAGATTAGTTGTGGTTAACTAGATGTGACTTCGTGCATCTTGGAAAATGAAACGACATTATCCATTAGGAGCTGAAAAACGGAAAAAAAAGAAAATAGAGGAGGAGAAGCTTTCCAGTAGCACAGGTGAGATGTGCCACTTGTATATTCTTATGATTACAGTTCAGGCAACTAGGTTAGGTTGACCATCAAGCTAGGCAAGTGCTCAGGAATCGTGTAGAGTAGGCTAGTCTCTGTAATATTTATAATATTTCGAAATGTGAAATTTAATGGATCACATCACCTCAAATTCTGTTCACACAGATCAATTATTTATCAAACAAGATAAGAAAGAGTATTTTAGCAAAAATTAACAGAATATGTAATGTTATGTTATGTTATGTTCTTCTCAGGAGCACTTCTGAAATATTTGGAAAAGCCATCCTCAGCAAAGCCTGATGAACATCATGAGCCAACAGCAGGACCATCCTCTATGCAACCTCAAACACCAGTAGAAGTAGAGCCTGATGAACCAACAAGTGGCCCATCTTCTGTTCAGCTTCAAACACCACACACAGGCATTTCTACTGAGCAACAAGAACCAAGATCTGCTCAACCGCTTGATCCGTATGACTGGCCAGTTGTCCTGTCAGATGCCTTGAAGACAGATCTGGTGTCTCGAGGACCATTTCAAATCAGTCCAGATTTCAGATTCCCTAAAAGAGAGGACGGTAGAAGCGTTCATCACCATTACATGTACAGAACATTAATTAATGGGGAAAAAATAAAGCGAAGCTGGCTGATGTACTCTAGAATGAATGATGCTCTTTATTGCTTCTGCTGCAAGTTGTTTTCAAGGAAGTCGTACAAACTAATTACGGATGGACTTTCAGACTGGATAAACGTTGGTTCGCTTCTGAAAGGCCATGAAAATAGTTCAGAACATGCAGATAACATGGCAACATGGAAGGATCTGGAACTGCGGCTAAAAACTGGGAGGACCATTGACCAAACTGAAATGTCATTAATGGAGGTAGAGCGAAGACGCTGGCGAGATGTTCTCACACGTCTTGTAAGTATAATCCAATCACTGGCAGAGAGAAACCTTGCTTTCAGGGGGTCTTCCTCTACATTGTACAATCGAGACAATGGCAACTTCCTGAAGGAGGTTGAGCTGCTTGCCAAATTTGATCCAGTGATGAAACAACACATCAGCAGAGTCGAAAGTGGCCAATATAGTCATTCAAGTTACCTAGGAAACATCATTCAAATGAGCTCATTGGGCCCATTAGTGGGAAGATCTTGGATGCCAGTGTTGCAGAAATTAAACAAGCTAAATATTACTCACTCATTTTAGACTGCACTCCAGACATGAGCCACCAAGAACAGATGTCGATTATTATCAGAACTGTTAAAATGGGTGAAGTACCAGAAATAAAAGAATGCTTCTTGGGCTTTCTTGAGGCTTCAGAAAGTACAGGCCTGGGTTTCAGTTCTGATTCTGAAACACAGGAACTGTTAAAATGGGTGAAGTACCAGAAATAAAAGAATGCTTCTTGGGCTTTCTTGAGGCTTCAGAAAGTACAGGCCTGGGTTTATCAGTTCTGATTCTGAAACACAGGTTTTGTTGCAGCACAAGTCGTAGTTAGGGACATATGTGAAGAAATTAATGTGGAGGCTGTGCTGAAGGAGAAGAGGCTCAGATCCACAAAAAAGCACTTTGCTTACGAAGCTCCTGACGAACCATTTACAGAAGCCTTAAAGAGGCTGGAAGTCAAATTTTTCAATGTGGTGGTGGATTGTGCCATCGGGTCAATAAATGAGAGATTCAAAACATTAGATGATGTGAGGGACATATTTGGGGTTCTCCTAAACTTCACCACAATGAACAAGGAAGACTTGTCCTGCAGATGTAAAAAGCTCTCTAAGATACTGAGCTCTGGAGCTGACTCTGACAGTGATGGAAGAGAACTGGCCTTCGAAATTAAGAACTTGCCGACTTTACCTTCACACAACATGACTGCATTGGAGCTTCTCTCCTTCATTCATCAGAAGCAACTGGAGGAACTATACCCCCAATCTCTGGGTTGCACTAAGAATTGCCTGCACTCCAGTAGCGGATTATAATGGGGGCAAAGGGGGCATTTGCCCCCAGCCCCAGATGCTGACCGGCCCCAAGATGCTGACCGACCCCAAGAAACTATGTAAACGCTATAATCTACCGTTGAAATAATTGGTCGACCGTGAGGAACAAAAAAAAATTCTAGATTCCGCTTCTACAAAACCTAGTTTAGTATCCCATTTATGCGAACAAAGTATACATTTTCTGTAATCACATCTTTGTTTTTGTTTCGTTTTCTGTTGATCGATCCTAGTCAGCTGATCATATCACTCATGTATGATGTATCAGGTAAAGAATTGTGTTTTTCTAGTGTTTTTCTAGTGACACCGGCCCGAAAATATTCATTGCCCCCGCCCAGGGTTGTTTGGTTTAAATCATTTAAAAAAAAACAACAAAAAAACAAAAAAACAAAAGTATATGAAGAAGAAATAAAAGAAGACAGGCAACCTTGCATTTATATTTTGTGCATGCATGTATTTCCATTAATCTAAACATAACCCCACTTGCATGATGGAGATCCATCAGGGAACTGTCTGACGATGTTCAGAATAATGTCTCAGTGTTCATGACTGCAGTATCATCTAGTGCTGCAGTTGAAAGAATCTTCTCTGCTTTTGGACTGGTACAGTCCAAATTAAGGAATAAATTAGGAGTTGATAAAGCTTCTAAACTTGTATTTATTTATAAATGTTTTAACAAATAGCTAATGTGAAATAAATTTAGAGGCTATATCTATAAACTTAAAGGCCAAAGAACAATATATTTTTCTTTTGTTTATTTTTCTATTCAGTACTGTACCATACATTAAAGGATTTTCATTTTTTTAATATTTGTTTAGCTATATGCACAAAGTCAAGTTAAATGTTTATTTTATTTTATTTATGGTTAAACTATTGATTTCTATCTTTTTTCTAACTGTCAGCAATTAAATTATATGAGAAATACTAAAAGTTTTTAATTTCCTCAATTTATCATATATATATATATATATATATATAAGCCTACAGGCTGTATATTAAAAACCAAATAAAAACATTTTTTTTTTAAATGGTTTTTTACCAACCCCGCCCCGCCCTAACAATGCTCAATCCGGCCCTGCTGCACTCTACCTGTGACAGTAGCGTCAGCCGAGAGGAGTTTCTCTAAGATGAAGCTAACAAAGAACTACCTCAGATCATCAATGGGGCAGGATCGCTTCAGTGGCCTTGGCATCATTAGCATCAACCAGGACGTTGGCAGGGAGATTTCATATGATGATGTTATTGATGATTTCGCCCAGAAAAAATCTAGGAGGCAAAAATTTTGAAGATACAAACTGTTCTGTATAATTGTTAGCTATTACACGATTGTATCGTTGAGTTAGTAATTGTTTGGTAGTTGATAATTGCATTATTTTTTTTATACATAGTTCTGTGTCATTTATTCTAAATAATGTATAAGCTAATTTTCAGGAATTTCATGAGTATTTTTTCTGTTTGTCTTCTGAAAGTACATATTTGTTGTTTTGGACATAAATGTTTCATTAAAATTGTTTCATTGTTTTTTATTGACACAGCCATTTTTTGTACGTGTGTGCTGAGGTGATGTTGTAAGGCGTGAGTTGGTGGATGGAGGGGTGGGACCTCAAATGGGTATACTGCTTAGGGCCCCTTAATGGCTAGAAACGGCCCTGCCCTCTCCCCATGGGCTGAGAGTTAGGGTGGATCGATTTTACATTTTTTCGATTTCCATATTCTAATAGAGACAAAAAACTTGCGCATGCATGAGAAAATAGCCTCTGCAAAATCTTAGCTTAATAGGTAATCATCTTCTGCCCCCGGCAGAGCGATGAAAATCATATTTTAGTAGTCAAAAACGTATTTTTAAACCCTAGCCTAGGGTCATAAAATTTTGCGTGTGTGTTATTTCATGCCTAAGCAACGATATAAATCCTATGGGAAATATATAAATGCATTATTTAAGACAAAGAGCCGATCTGAAAATATGTATATTATACATATTTTCAGATCGGCTCTGTCTTAAATAATGCAATTAATTTTCCCATAGCATTTATATCGTTGCTTAGGCATGAAATAACACACGCAAAATTTTATGACTAGGCTAGGGTTTAAAAATACGTTTTTGACTACTAAAATATGATTTTCATCGCTCTGTCGGGGCAGAAGATGATTACCTATTACGCTAAGATTTTGCAGAGGCTATTTTCTCATGCATGCGCAAGTTTTTGTCTCTATTAGAATATGGAAATCGAAAAAAATGTAAAATCGATCCACCCTACTGAGAGTACTATTAGAGATCTGTGAACAATATGGTATAAAAAATGACATCATCTATAATGGGGCAAAGAGTTGTATTTTGATTTTTAGGTGTAATCTACTGAAACATGTATCATGTGGGTCTTTTGAAATGAATGGTCAGACTATACCTGTCAAAGACACATGTAAATACTTAGGTCATGTAATTACTCACGAGCTGCGAGATGAACTCGATATTGAGAGGCAACGTAAAAAGTTGTATGTATAGGGTAACATCAGGGCCGGATTAACCATTAAGCAAAATAAGCCCGTGCTTAGGGCATCAAGGGAAGGGGGGCACCACAGAAATTTTCCATTGTCGGATTTACCATGGATTTATTATACTATTATAATCGCGGCTTATAGCCTATAAGCTGTTGAAAACTGAATTATATATATTCATATATAGTATTTATTTTTTTTCATTGTTTGAATTTGTAGTGAACAACAACCCTTTTGAGAGAATAAATATATTTCGTTGTAATCACACACTTTACGCTTTGCGTTATTATTAGCTGAAGACCAGTCACAAAAGGGAGACACTAGAAGAGAAGCAAATAATATTGCAAATAAGATGCAAGAGCTAGAATTCGTTTTTATGTTGAATTTTTGGGATGAGATTTTGTAAAATTTTCATAGAGTAAGCAAAGTTCTACAGAATAAGGATGTGAACTTAAAAACATGTGCAGATCTGTATGGATCATTAGCTGACCAACTGTGCACTTCACGAGATGAATTTGAAAGATATGAAGCAGCTACAAAGGAAATGCTACCAGATGTTGATTACAAGGCAGCTCAAACTCGCAAACGTATCAGAAAGAAGGTACCCAATGACGGAGATGACCAGAAGTATATCTGAATGCCAGAGATAAATTTCTTATCACCACCTTTTACACAATTGTTGACAAACTTGAAACTGAGATGAGAAGAAGAGGAGAGATATACAAAGAAATAGCAGAGAGATTTTCTCTTCTAAGTGATGTGCCACATAATGTCACCACTTCATCATCTACTGAAATTGAAAGGTATTCTCAGGGTTGTAAAAAGATGATTGATGCTTACCCAGAGGACTTGAACACTAATTTCTCTGCTGAGCTTCAGCAGTTTCACTCATATGTGTGCCATAAGTTCAGTGCAAAAAAAAATGTAAAAACAAGATTCAGTCATGCTGAACTTTATAAAATAATTGTAGAAGACAATATTGAGTGTGCCTTCCCAAATGTAGAAATTGCCTTTCGTATATTTTTAACATTAATGGTCACAAATTGCTCAGCTGAGCGTTCATTTTCTCAGTTGAAGTATATTAAAAATACCAACAGAACAACTATGCAACAAGGCAGGCTGGATGCCTTATCTCTACTAAGTATAGAAGCAGATGTGTTACGTAAGATTAGTTTTGAGGATCTGATCAAAGACTTTGCATTTAAAAAAAGTAGGAGAAAACTTTTCAAATATAAATGAAGTGGAAGTATACAAAAATAAATATTATTTTCCATCTTACTGTAAGTTTTGTTTCATTTCAAAAAATAAAATTTTATTTTATGGTTTATTTTTGTTTATATTTTGAATTACATATATATGGGGCACCAAAATCTTTTAAGTGCTTAGGGCCTCTAAAGGTCTTAATCCGGCCCTGGGTAACATGCTTTGTAAAGAAATTTGGTATGTTTTCAGAATCAGTTAAAACTTATCTTTTTAGAACTTACTGAGTTACCGTACTACATTGTATACATCCCATCTGTGGTGGCACTGTACAAAAACTGCTATGAATAAACTCTCTGTTGCTTATAATATTTTTCGTATGCTATGTAGGGAACCAAACTGGTGCAGTGCCAGTTTTGTTTACTACGCGTAACCTACTTACCAGCCAAATGTTAATCCGGAAGAATATATATAATTTCATTACTAGGGTCCAAAACAGCTCTAATGTGTTATTGTACACTGTCCTGTCTTCAGATACTGTGTACCTCTCACCTATATGGCAGTCTTGGTTCAGACAACTGCTGGTTTACAATACCTTATTTTTGTAATGTAGCAAAGATTATATATGCATATTAAGTTGTGTTATGATAAGTGTTATAGTAAGTGGCTATGTCATAATAAGTGTTGTAAGTGTTATATAAGATGTCTCATGTAATAACAATATACATAAAATTGTCAGATAATTAATCAAACAGTATGCCAGTATGCTAGGTTAAGTGGCTATGTTGGCCTTATTTTTGTATTAAGTTCAGTGTATACGTAAGATTGTACTTGTATGTTAGGTTAAGTGGCTATGGATTGTGAATGATCCGCAATAAAGGTGCTTTGTTTCGTTTTGTTTGTAAGCAGTTCATTATATAGGTAATCCACAAAATACTAGGTGCCTTTTTTAAGAAACTATCATTTGGAGGACCTTGGAGGCCCCCTGGTAAGCTTGGGGGGCCACCGCCCCTCACGGCCCCCTCAAATGACGCCTCTGCTTTCTCTAAGCAAATATTGCATGGTTCAAGAGCTGAAGACAAATTTTGGGCAAAGAGATGATATCCAATATAAAAATCATAAAAAGTTTCGGGTGAAATCGTAGTGAATGAAAATGTGTACTTGGTTTTTGCCCGAATTTTGGGGTGTAATTGTCCGAAAAAATTCAGTCGGGTTGAATATGGGGGGTCAGTTGACCCCCTTCGTCCCCCCCGCCTAAGTGTGTGTGGGGGGTGATTTTTTTATGCAGGAAAGGGGGAGCCAAGGACAAATGCCCGCAAAAGCGCCCCTCCCATAGAAAAAGAAGAGAGCCAAAATCAAGGTCTGGAGTTTTCGAGATGCCAAGACACTCTGCGTTTGAAAGATGGGAGGTCATAGACAGGAGGTCATAGACAGGAGGAAAGATGAATTGAGGAAGATTGTTCCAGAGTTGACTGGTTGAGTTGATGAAAGATTAAAAATACCGATTAACTTTAGCGTTAGGGAGGTGTGTGTGTGTTGTGTGTGTGTGGTGTGTGTGTGTGTGTGTGTGCGTGTGCTAAGTTTGAGTTAAATTGTGGAGAGTAATGCATAACCTAGTGGCTTGTAACTAGGCCTATTCACTCTTTGGTTAGACTAACTCAAATGATGTATGTACATATAGGGTATGATCTGCATTGTTATATATATATATGCTGCAAACCCACAAGGAAAAAGAAAAGCGATTCCAAGGCCTTTCGTGTATTCAGAGCTACACCTCGTCATTCCCTGACGAGGTGTAGCTCTGAATACACGAAAGGCCTTGGAATCGTTTTCCTCTTTCCTTGTGGGTTTGCAGCATTCATTCATTTCACGTGTTTTATTGTGAAATTCATCCCATATATTAGATATATATATATATATATATATATATTATATCTATATATATATATATATATATGCACTAAAATCACAAAAAACACGTGACCTTATTAATAAGCAAACAACCACAGGGAAAAGGAAACACAAAGTCCGAGCGCTTCCTTGATAATGTGAATATATCACGAAAGCGCTCGGACTTTGTGTTTCCTTTTCCCTGTGGTTGTTTGCTTATTATATATATATAATATATATAATATATATTATATATATATTAGGGTGGTCCAAAATATTATAGTAAAAAACTATGTTGGTCGAATCGTTTCTCCACATGCCTTGTTTTTGTCCACTAGGGTCGACTTACTTGGTGTGGAATTTGAGCTTGATTGGTGGATAGTTAGGGGTTGCCCCATACTAAACATTTCGTTTTTTTTTTTAGAAGTGATTATGACATCGTCTAGTGGGAGATCTGCGCCTGAAAACTGCTCCTTGGGAGGCCGAACTCTCAGTTACGACAGCAAGACTACCCTGTGTATGGACGTGCTCCGACTGGCCCAGTACAACCACCTGGACGAAGGAAGAACCCTGCCCACGAGTTACAAGTTGGCCTGTGAAGCAGTTGTCGCTGTATGGCAGCGCGCCAGAATTCCTTCCCAACGGATAGATTCGTGTGTCCGGAAACTGTCAAAGCTGTACGAGAAGTATCTAGCCTCAAGAGCACCGAAACGACAAGAGAAAGTGTTCAAAGGTGATCTGGAAAGCTGTTTGATATATCTACAAAAGATGCAATGTCGGTAATCAAGAAACGAGAAAGACCGGGAATTCCTTCGGAAGCAAAGAGAAGACGTTTTTTCTGTAGCATGAGTGGGGCTGACCAAAAGACGCCTGCAAAAGAAAGCAGAAAGAGACAACGAGAAGAAAAAGAAGGATGGCAAAAGCGAGATACGAAGGAAGGAAATCAAGTCCAGGACGGGAGCAACAGCAGAACTTTCTTCTACATCATCTTCTCGGGAATCTGAAAGCGAAGATGAATATAAACCTTCTGCGTCAACATCTGCGGCAGCTGCTGCTTCCCCAACGCCAAAGAGACTTAAGAATATCTCAACTCGCCCGAAGTCGTCGGCGCCTTGGATCGCGTCAATCTTCCAGATCGCGGAGCTGTGTTTGTGGGTGGAGCCGTTGCTGAGGCGATTGGCATAATCTTTCAGAGCTCACACTCTCCGAAGTTCAATCAGGCGGTCTAGAAGACAAGGAAGACAGGAAGACAGGAAGACAGGAAACGGCAGCAGCAGAAGACCAGGAATCTTCTTTGGAGGGACCTCTTTTTACACTGGGATGGCAAACTATTGCCAGATATCGATGAATCCAAGGCAAGCGTTGATAGAATTGCTGTCCTTGTCACTGGAAATGGCCACGAGGAGCTTTTGGGAATTCCGAAGATGGACAAAGGCACTGGGGGTCTCAGGCGAATGCTTGTGTTGAAGCAATTGAGAAATGGAATCTCGGGGTCTCAAATCAAAGGACTCGTATTTGATACGACAGCCAGCAACACAGGAGGACCTTGTGACTAAAAAGCCCAGTCCTTCTTTGATGTTTTGATGGAAGGAGGAAAGCGAAATCTAATCCTTTCTGGAGAAACCCCCCGGACAGTGGACGGACGATCCTTTTTTCAACGAACTTCGGGATCGGTCCTCTCGGATGGAAGTAGTAAACGACACGGCGGAACGGGGTATCAGCCTGATCCAAAAATACAACAACACGCTGACGAATGATGAAGAGCAGAAACAGTTCCTTCTTCGACTGGTGGCAAACCACCGAAAGAAGCTCCCCACTCCATCAAAGGCGGCTCTAATGTCATAGTTTTTCAAGTGCATAACTGTTTTCTGCTGCGTGAGACCCCTGATTTATGAATTCCACATGGGGCGCCCCTAAATACGTTTCTTGGGAAAATACTTTGTGTGATTTTCAGTTAGGTATAAAGGAATAAAAATACTCTTGTGGAGAAAGGAAATTGTTCTTTGTTTTTTGGACCTCTCTAATAATATATATATATCGTCAACAATGACCTAAAAAGAAAATGGGGGAGCGGTGACTCTGCTTTGAGGAAATGAAGTCGAGAGTCATGAGCGACCCAGCGTCTGCTCTCTAACTCATTCAGATTTCCGCGCAAGCTGAAATGCCGGAAGCCCAACGCTGTATATACACATACCTACAATGTGCTCCTGGGAGCTTCCAAGATCAGTGGCTTCCAACCGAATCTCGTTCTTTGATTGAATTTAAGCTATCAATAATCCATTTATCTTCTTCAACAGTGATACGGAAGGTGTTCGGCTTTAATTATTAAAGTTTTTATAATTTATTCTAATAACTTTAGATAATACATTAAAGATTGATTTTAATAACTGGACGATTGAAAGCCACAGTGATCTATCTGCAAAAACAAAAAATTAATTGTCCTTTTCCGCGGTGATCTCTGGACACTGATCACTTTGCAACACGTTGAGTGAACAAATACGCTTTAGGCATAACTACTAACTCAACGAGTTACAAAGTGATCAAAGTACATAGATCACCCGCCGAAAAAAAAAAAGTCGAATTATTTATATTTTGCAGATAGATACTGATTTTCAATGTTAAATTATTCTTAAGTTTATCTGTTAAATGTTTTAAATGTTATATTCAATAAGGAGCTTTTCCGAATTTGGACTGTAGTGATGCACCGGAGCTCCGGCTCCGGCCGAGCAGGAATTCCGGCCATTTTAGAAAACCTCCTGCCCCGGCCGGAGGTTTCATTAAACTCCGGCCTCTGGCCGGAGGTGCCAAGTACACCAAACTCAATTCTGACAACTTTTAGTTTTAATTCTATAAAACTATAAAACCTCATTTCTGCACCTATCCAAATATTTCAGTGTCAGATGACTGAATATAATAATTATTTTATGAGTGATCAGTGATTGTATTAATAATTGATTTGATATAGGCTACTTTACTCAGCATTCGGCAAGACATCATAAGTTTCATAACCTGAGGATATTCGTTCATGGGAATTTTTAGAGAAATTAGCACACACAAAGCATAGAAAGTCGACTTTTATAAAGTTTAAGTTATTAAAGGCTTAATAATTTAAAATAGCAGGACTATAATATATAAACCCTAAATAGATGAGACGATGGAACACACACACACATATATAAATACTGAAATAAATCAATTGGCCGGAACCTCCGGCCTCCAGCAGGAGGAAAAAACACTAAGCCGGAGGTTCCGGCCCTCCGGCCAAAATCTGCCTCCGGTGCATCACTATTGGACTGTTTCCGATTTTTTTTAAATAAGATATTTAATGTAGATTTTTACACTGATTTAAAAAATGCAAGTCTTTTTTTTTGGAGAAATGGACGGTTCAAAAGTTGTTTGTTATTGTAATTTTGTATTAGGTCAAAAACTATAACAATACAACCGAAAACTAATACAAGAGTTATTATATTCTTTAGTAATATTGGCTTATGTCACTAAGTATTTGTGTGAATAGATTTCGACCGTTATTTTTCTGTCGCCACATGAATTCGCACAAGTAAGTATCAATCAGGTCAACTGAATGCCCGGTTTAGTCAACTGAATGCCCGGTTTAGTCAACTGAATGCCCGGTTTAGTCAACTGAATGCCCGATTAGATTAACTGAATGCCCGGTTACGTTAATTGTACGCCCTTGACGATTGGGTAAGTTAAGTCGTGATATTTTCGTTCGTTTTAACGTTATCTAATATCTATAGAAAAGCTGAAATTTATAAAAAATAGTATTAACAATATGACAAATCAATATATACCTGCAAAAGATTTTTCTACAGTAACTATAGGTAAACTAGTACACCATGTAACGTTTTAAAATAGTAAGACTTACATTTTTTAAATCAGCTTAAAAATCTACATTAAATATCTTATTTTCAAAAAAAGAGGAAACAGTCCAAATTTCAGAAAAGGACCTTCAATAAATAATGTATTCTTACATCCCTGAATACGACATATATACTTTAACTATTAAATTCAGTATATTATTCTTAAGTTCATCAATAACAAAAGATACTTTAGCTATTAAGTCCAATAAATTATTTTAGCTTTTACCAGTACTAAAATATTTTAATTCTTAAGTTCAGTAAGTTAATCTTAAAAATTATCAATAGAAAGATGTAACTATGAAGTTCAATAACTTACATCTGTAAACTTATGTTGTATAAACTAGAAAATACCTGAAACTAATCACAACCAATTAATACTTAGCTTTTACTTCGTTGTTGAGAAGTTCAGATGTAAACTGTCGAAGTTTTTAGGGCAAGGCTACACGAGCGATATTATCGCTGCAACGAAGTTGTAACGACAAATCGCAAAGAATAGGTACCAGGCGCGGATACAAGTGGGAGGGGCTTAACTCATCTTGCTTTAACCCTTTGTCGCGGAGTGTGACTTTACTGATTTTGTTCTGGCTAAAGCCACATGATTTTATTCAGTTTCGGAAAGACCTCTGTGCAGTAAAGGGTTAAGACCAGCAATGTTTCCTCTAATTTTTTTTAGTCCGTGTGCTCAAGAAATTTTCGTTGTGCATACATTTAGATTCATAGTGAAAAATTGTGCAAACTTTTCTGAGCGCTATTATCTTCAAAATTAAATATATAAATATTAAATACTTAATAATTATTATTTCCATAAGGTGATAGCTTGATCATTACGGTACTATTAAATGGATATTAAAAAACTGTTTACAATATTATATATTCTTGAAAAAGAAACATTTTATTCATTCTAAAAATATGAATAAAATAAAAAATAGTAAAATAAAATTCTACAAAATAAAGAAATAAAATAAAAATAACATTAATTGAAAATTACTATTTTAGTTATCATTTCTCAAAACAATTTTTAGCATTTAGCAATTTAAAATAGACTATCAAGATTAATACATGATTTTATCCATTCACAAAATTGGAATAAAATAAAAAATAATAAAATTCAATGAAATAAAATATAATCAAAATAACATTAAATGAAAATGCCTTTCATTTAAGTATGATTATGATTTCTCCCTACGATCTTTAGCATTTGCCCATTCCAAATAAACTCATCATTCAGGTAACTTTTAATTCGCATGAGCAATTTAGGGTGGCCCACTTTTCAATTTTTTTTGAAAAGTATAGGTGATCGTGGTTTTTCCCATTATTTGGCACTATAGCACATTGGTACCATTTTTACAAAAATTGATCAATATTTAGGGGTCTCGCATCGACCTTGAAATTACTAGTTTTTTTAAAAATGCGTACTTTTAACTTTTTACTGAATCAAGATAAATCATTAAGTTGGGATGTTTTCTGAATCCTCTTAATGAGAGAAGTCGTTTGGTGTGCCTGCCAATGTCATACGACTAACGGTTTAAAGGTTGTGCCTGTATACAGGTAATACCAATGTGCTAGTATAGTGCCAAATAATGGGAAAAACCACGATCACCTATACTTTTCAAAAAAATGAGTCACCATACCCGGGCGGAATGTATAATGCATATAGGTAATTAGAAAATGCACTATGCCTGTGCCAGGTACCTAACCTATTTCTTTTTTGCAGATCATAACATTTTGAAATTCTGTCTGAGTTCCTCATCCTTTGTCATGGACAAATCGATGGCAACCATAACTGGAAGAACTCTTGAAGCTACAAATAGAGAGTCATCAACAGAAAAGGCGAAAATAACATCGCTACCTTCTCTAAGATCGGCCTCGGAAATTTTTTTAGTTGGCCAACCGTCGTCCTCCATCAGTGGTAGCAAATTGCCAACAACACGGCAGGTTTTGCAATACTTCTTCAGTGTTATCCAGTACACTGCTAACAGGAAAGACGCATTCAAAGAAACCGTAAACAACGTCTTAAAGTTTTGGAACATGGCCCGCATTAAAACAATCACAAAGCTCAACTGCGAACGGAAGCTAGAGGCATTGTGGAAAGAGTGGCACTTACTCCAAAAGAGCAGAAAACGAGAAACTGACGCCGGAGGAAAACGGCAGAAGTTTTCGGACAGTGTGGACAAGCTGTGGGATATCGGAGCATCTGACGCTGTCGAAGATATAAAGAAGAATCGACTGCTGTCCGACAAGGACAAGAAAGAAGACATTGACTTCTACCTCGATCAACGTGGTCCTCGGGTGGCAACGATGAGTGGGAACGATAAAGTTTTCGCTGTAAAAAGAAAGCTACAGGAAGGAAGAAAACGTCCTCGCCAGGAGCCGCAAACCTCAAAGTGTGCATACGAAACCGGAGATGAGGCCGAGCTGGTCGACAAACTGCACAGGATCGTGGTGTTCATCGCTCTTCTGTACGTACCAGCTTGGTTGGCGGCCCCTGTAGCAGCTGATGCGCCGTTGAATGACTGGTACTATACCAGCGTTTTCTAAGGTATAGGGCAGTGGACCGCGAGGTGGCAGAAGCGTCACTGGCAGTGATGAGGCGGCACTTCTGGTATCTGAGGCCTCAGACCGTCATCTTCGCTCTATGCAGCAACAAGGTGGATGGCACTATGAAGCAACAGATGGCAGAGAAGCTGTCCCACCTCCCTGTACCCAAAGACTTCACATACGAGAACGTCTCAGTCGACGAGATGACGCTACTCCCCGACCTGATCGACGAGTCCTCCTGGTTCTTATTTGCAGGTCTGAAGATGTATGGGTGTTCGTGGCTCACCCTGCCAACTGATAAGTGGGACGAGAACGAGGACTTTTGTCGTCTGAAGGATGTGATCTCTAATCTCCAGGTCACCAATGACGTCGCTGAAAGAGGAGTCCAACTGATACAAGACTATGCGAACACGGTCACAAAGGACGAGGCACAGCTGCAGGATCTGCAAGTGGTGGAAAAGAACCGGAAAGAGCTCGGCGACTTCAAGAAGTCATCACTCGCCACGATGACACAGCACAGAGGGACAACGTTGCAGCCAGTGATGTGTGATAGTGGTCAATACAATGCAAAAGTGATTGTTTAAGTTATTGTTTCTTTCTTCCTTATTTGTCTGCTATTTGCTGATTTTTTGAAAAGTATAGGTGATCGTGGTTTTCCCATTATTTGGCACTATACTAGCACATTGGTATTACCCAGTGTTGAACACTAAAGCGTTAATCCGATAACAGTTAATTAACGAAGTTAACTTTTTTTAACGGACTATTAACGGAAGTTAATTTCCATTTATCGTTATCGGACCAGTTAACTTCCGATAACTCGATATTTAGTCTGTTAAAGTCCGTTAACTGCGAGGAGTCATTCACGGAAGATCACCGCTCCGCGAATGAATTCAAACCGCCATAACTTCAGTCTGCTTCCAGATCTCGCAAGGGGAGGTTGGGGAGGCCCAAGAGGTCAAGACTGGCAGTTGGGCCTAACTTTGAGAAGTTGGTCTTTCTGAAGGGCAACCAGCACATTGTGTCATAGTCTTTAATAAATGTGCCTAAAATTTAATTTTACCTTTCAGTTCCCGCCATAATAATTCTCTGGTAAATTAAAATTTAGTTAATGGTTAGTGGTTACAAGGGTTTCAAAACATGTAATCAGTACATTTTTTATTAAAAATAAAAAAAAAGTTAAGCAAAAAAGTTGCAAAACTTGATAAAAATACAGTTAAATACCTATTTATTGTTGGATTTTGCATAAATAAACATTTTCTATGGGTTTTAAAGCTTTTTTCCTTGATTTTTTAAAATGTTAGTAAAGAAATAGTTATCGTTAACGGATTATCGTTAACTTCCGTTAACTTTGTAGTAAAAGTATCGGATTATCGTTATCGGAGTTAAAAATTGGGGTTAACGGATACTTTTAAACCGTTAGTCGTATGACATTGGAAGGCACACCAAACGACTTCTCTCATCAAGAGGATTCAGAAAACATCCCTACTTAATGATTTATCTTGATTCAGTAAAAAGTTAAAAAGTACGCATTTAAAAAAAAAAACTCGTAATTTCAAGGTCGATGCGAGACCCCTAAATATTGATCAATTTTTGTAAAAATGGTACCAATGTGCTAGTATAGTGCCAAATAATGGGAAAAACTACGATAACCTATACTTTTAAAAAAAATTTGAAAAGTGGGCCACCCTAAATTGAGCATGTCCAGATGATTTTCTTTCAAGCGGTTTCTTAATTTGTTTTACGCATTTTATTTTGCTGTGTGCGCGGGTTTCACAACGCGTGTGCGCGCGCATACGCGCACACCTTGGAGGGAACATTGGACTCAGAGACGTTTCATTAATCCTTTACTGTACAGAGGTCTTTCCGAGACTGAATAAAATTGTTTGGCGTTAGCCAGAACAAAATCAATAAAATTACACTGCCCGACAAAGGGCTAACCTGAATGATATCTCGTATTCTAATAGTTAATAATTTTTAATATTATTGAATAATATTATATAATATTATATAATATTGGGCTGGCAATATTTACATGGCGCCGACATAACAAATACTATATCTCCCCCTCCCGCTGTATCCGCGCCTGGGTACTGTTGTTTCCAATGGGGAAAGCTACATGGCAGACAGTCGCTGCGACAATTATTCTCTGTTGCATCCGGATGCATTATATTGTTTCAAGTGCTACACGAGCGACTTTGTCACAGCGTCACTGCCACGTGGCACTAAAAACGAAACAGTCGCAGCGACTTCTTGCAGCCCATGTAGTTTGCAATAGCCACTACGATTATGTCGCTGCGACACCTTGCAACTCTAACGCAGCGACAAAGTTGGCATTGGGCATTGTGCCTGTTAACTTGTACTTTACCATAATAATACGCCTCCGGACCAATTACGTCAGCAAACCTTAAATCGCGGACCAACAAAGCGAGTGGACAAAATAGCGATTTTTGCATGATTTCCTAATCAACGATTGACTTTCATTCTCAAGTATATTTTAATTATTTAAAAGCCTTATAACCTTACAATATTATATTCTGTATCATAAGTTTAAGTGTACCAACGAACTGGTGTGCAGAAACAAACTGCCATCCAGTGCTTCCCCAGGTGGTGGATCGGGGAATGCCCAAAAGGGTACTGGTGAATAATGAATAAGCCAGGGCAAACCAAAGAAGAGAAGGTCCCATCGTTATCGGGACGGGCTGAGCCGGCCCCAAAGGGGCCAAGGGTGCTCTGGGTTGATCACCCATTCACCTTAAAGCATTTGATAAACAGCAAGTGAAAAAATCCCTAGTAGCAGTTAAGTACTGGTCATGGGAAAGAATAGTCTTCTGGACCACGAATGTAGCCATTGATTGTTTCCCAATCCAACACCCGATGATATGATGGAATTTGGTGGAAGCCGCAAGGAAGCCTTATTCCGGAAGAGGTGCATTCTTGGTCCAAAACACGCAATGAGGATTGGATGCTGGAATGCACAAACTCTGTGGGACACTGCAAAAGGAGCCAAGTTAGCAAAGGAAATGAGCAGGTACAATCTAGATATACTGGGGGTCACAGAATGTCGATACACTGACTCGGGAGTGACCTTAGTTGAACAAAAGGTTTTGTACTCTGGGAGAACAGATGGAATACATAGAGAGAGTGTTGCTATTTTCTGGAGTCGGCAGGTATACCAGTCTTTAAAGTCATGGAAACCAGTTAACTCAAGAATTCTTACAGCAAGATTCCAAATGGGATATGGAAAGTTAACTATAATTGTATTTGTATGCCCCACTGAACAAGCAAGTCAAGAGCAAAAAGATGAATTTTTAGTACCCTTTGGGACGCAATAATGACATGCCAACACATGACATCAAGATACTTATTGGAGATTTTAATGCAAAAGTTGGAGCAGGAAATGATGGAGCTTTCAGATCTGTAGGGGTTCATGGTATGGGTCAAAGAAATGACAATGGCACAAGACTGATATAATTTTGTGAGCTGAATGGACTGATAATAGCGGGAACACTCTTCCCACATCCTAACATTCACAAAGGAACATGGCGAAGCCCAAATGGAATGTAGGTCTTTTTCACAGGATGTGCAATCTCACCGAGGAGCCGATATTGGTTTAACAGATCACTATCTTGTGGTTGGTAAAGTTAAAATGAAATTTTAAAAGGTCAGGAAAAGTAATGTTGCCCCGGCATAAGACTCTGAAAGGCTGAAGAACCCCGAGGTAAAAAGTGAATTTCAACTAGATCTACAAAATCGGTTCCGAGCTTTAAAATTCATAAGGAAGGAAGAAGTAAAACATGATGTGGAGCACTTGTGGAGAGACTACAAAACCCTATAATTCTGCCGCTGAAAATGTTCTTGGAAGGTGTAGAAGAATTACAGAGGAATAGATAAGTGAGGATGCATGGACTCTGATTGGTGAAAAGAGAGAGCTGATAAAGAAAATAAAAAGTAGCAATAGCTGTTAGAAAATCTAGAAGAAAAAGAGCCATTGTTGTCCCAAGGCGATATGATGACTAAGCTGATTGATGCAGCATTGCTTGTATATATTAAGTTAAGGTGTATATTAGGGCGGCTCGTTTTTACACTTTTTTCGATATTTGATTGGGGGTAGTGCGGAAAAGTTGCGATTTGGAGAGAAAATAAAGTGTAAAATTTTTTTGATCTACGTCAATACCTTCCGGTGGCGGCGATTCCTTAAAAATCGAAAAATAGACCTAACGGGGTAGATTGGAAAATGGTTTTAAAGACTTACAAAATAAACAATAAAAATTTCAGCACAATCTGTTAATAACTTCCGGTGGCGTCTTAGCCGTTAAAATATCCAAAATATTGATTTAAAGCAAGTTTTAACAAGATGTTATACAAATGTTAATTCTGGTATATTTCTGTGCAAACAACCCTGAGAACACTATTATAGGCTTGAATAAATTAATAGCAGTCATTGAACAATGAACATTATATAAAAATTATATAAAATTATATAAAATTTTTGTTTTTAGGCCTATTTTTCGATTTTTAAGGACTCGCCGCCACCGGAAGGTATTGACGTAGATCAAAAAAATTTTACACACTTTATTTTCTCTCCAAATCGCAACTTTTCCGCACTACCCCCAATCAAATATCGAAAAAAGAGTAAAAACGAGCCGCCCTAGTGTATATATATATCCATCTCATAATTGTAAGGTTAGTGAAAAATTCACTTAATTTAGAGGTAGCATTTGGGGCTCTTGTGGCATCATTGTTTGGGCACTCTTGTGGCATAATTTTTTTGGGGGCGCTGCGCGTCCTTCCTACTCGTTTGTTGAATGCGGCACTTACAGGACGTGGTCTTATAGAGAGCTCTCTTCCAATTCAGTTTGGTTGTTTAGATACAAGATTGTTGCATCGTGCAATGGTGCAGGTTGTGTTGTTGTTACAAGGTTTAGAAAGAAGACCATAAATAGTGCCCCTTTTGTTTTTTATCTTAATTTTATGCAACTGAGGCCTAAGGTAGGCCCACATCGAGTCAGCAACCCTGAGGTAGGACCTACTAGGACCTCCAAGTCCGTAAGTTTTTAGTCTAGCTTAACTTGGGCTGTAGGTTAAACTGGCCCTTCAGAGCTTGGCCGTTCACGGCTCAGTTGGGATTCTGAACCCAATAAAATAAAAGAAAAAAATAACAATAGCCTCCTATCGGCGGAAAGTTACAGGATGTTACAGAGAGAAAAAGAGGTAAAAAGAATGGTGAGAAGGGATAAGTTACAGTATTACCATAATAAAGCTGAAGAAGCTGAGAATGCTGCTAAAAGAGGTGACCATAGGACACTATAAAAGATTGTAAAGTATATAGGAGGAAACTATAAAATGAGAGAAGGGCCTATCAAGGATGGAAATGGAAGAACCATCATAGAGGAGACTGATATATTGAAGCGATGGGAGAATCATTTAAGTGATACGTTAAATAGACCAGTGCCACATATTACATATGATTTCTCTCAAGAACTGGAGAGAGAGGAATTGCCAATGGAAACAGGACCAATAACCGTAAAAGTTAAAGAAGCTATAGGGAAACTAAAAAATAAAGCTCCTGGAAAAGATTTGATAACGGCCGAGGCTCAGAAGATTAATGGAGGAGTTGACCAACTGCACCAAATACTAAGAATTATATGGGAGAGAGAATGTAGTCAATCAGATTGGGGAAAAGGTATACTTGTTAAATTACCAAAAAGGGGAGATCTTAGTAACTGCAACAACGGCGAGGCATCACGCTACTTTCAATTCCGAGGAAAGTGCGAGTATTATCAAAATGAATCGGATAAGAATTTCTGTAGATGAGCTGTTAAGGGAAGAACAAGCAGGATTTTGCCAGGGGGAGATCATGTGCAGACCAAATATTTGTTTTGAGAAACATCATAGCGCACAATGGTAGAATCCTCTTCTTATGAACTTTATTGACTTTGAAAAAGCATTTGATTCAAACACACTTTATTTCAGACTCAACAAGTACAAACATTACACAAGAGGTTCATAGAAGATTAAAAGATGGTTGTCTGGAGCACTGACTAAGTAGGCCAGTGAATCACTGTGCATAATGAACATACAGTTGCTTGCGCCAATGCTTCCATATTTGAGATTTATAAAATACATCAGAGACCAGTCCACTAACCATGGCTTATATTATCTTTTCGACTGACTCATCAAGCCTAGTGATAACTCTAAATACGAAATTGCGAATGACATTGGCCCAGTTAGGTACTTTATTGACTACAAACAGCATACATTCAATACATAGGCCCTTCCTTTGGAAAACACTAAGATGTTACGGATTCCTTAAGAAAATAGGTGGTGTGATCAAATCTCTTTATGCAGATACTGAGTGCTGTGTTAGAGTTGGAGGGTCATTAACCGACTGGTTTAAGGTAACAAATGGAGTGAGGCATGGAGATGTTTTATCCCCTATACTGTTTATATTGGCACTTGATTGAATAATAATAAAATTGGAAATAGGACTTGAGACAACAAGAAGGTATTGAATGAGTGGAAGGTAGAAGACTGATGAACCTGGATTATGCGGATGACTTAGGTCTTGTAAGCAACACCAGAGAAGGCATGAAAATTGCAACCGAAAACCTAGCACAAGAATTTGGGAAGATAGGTTTGAGAATAAATAACAAAAAATCAAAGGTAATGACGGTGCAGGTAAATGACGAAAGTCAGATAGAGCTCAATGGCATAGCCTTGCAAGAAACTGACCATTTTGAATACTGGACTTAGGCAGTACTTTATGCAATCTACAGATCTATAGAAGCTAAGGCTAACAAAGACCCTAAGATCCACTCTAACATTAGCCCAAGAGAAAGAAGAGAGTAGGGGGTTAAAAGAAGAGAATAAGGGGTTAAGTAAGTAACAAAACCTATCATTCGTGGGTTAACATTCAATCAGAAAAAGAGAGAGAAAGACTCACCATCATCATCCGCCGGCCACTGCCGATAGGTCGGAAAAATAGTCGGAGAGAATAGGAAAGGGGTGAAAGATGAAAAGAAGCAAAATAAGAATGCCTACAAACCATGCAAACATGGAGATATAAGAAGGGAAGCGTATTCAAGAATAGGTAAGGCTGCAGCAGTTTTTAGGAGCATGAATAAAGTATGGAAAGAAGACTCTCTCTCCTTAAACATCAAAATTAAACTGTTTAATAGTATAATCATTTTCATTCTTCTTTATGGATGGGAGACATCGAAAGGATTAAAAGAAATTGAGAATAAATTTCGGAGGTTCGAGAGCAACTGCTTGAGAAAGATCATGAAAATAAGGTGGTATGAACATGTCAGTGAGGAGCAAGTGAGAAGACGAAGTAGACAAAGATCGATAGTAGAAATTATCAGGATAATAAGATGGAGGTACTATGGGTACGTATTAAGGATGGAAGATGCAAGAATACCAAAGCAAAGTTTAATGTGGCAACCAGATGGGAGGAGGAGATTAGGAAGACCCAAGGATACATGGAGAAGAACCATAAAAAGAGATGGAAAATAAAGGCCCGAGCCAGGAAGATATCCAAGGACTGGTGCATGACAGAAATGATTGGAGAAATTTCACTGCTGCCTTATGGACAACTTGATGTCCGGGAAGAATAAGAAAGTAAGTACCAACGAGGCCCAAACTCTAGGGTGGTTTTGGCGTTTTAAAAATTCATAGTTTTCGCCATTTTCTAGCTAAACTACTCATTTTTTAGCCCATAGCCTCGAGGGGTTGGGTACGATTCGATGTGGCCGACTCGATGCGACCCAACTCGATGTGGCCGACTCGATGTCAGGACAACTCGATGTCAGGACAACTCGATGTCAGGACAACTCGATGTCAAGCCAAGTCGATGCCAGGCCAAGTTGATGCCAAACAGTGTTGTAGTCGAGTCTGAAGCCAAGAATTTAAATTATAGTTTATAGTGAGAAGACATTATTTCCTATCATACATTAAAAATAAAACATTATATATAAAAATGAATAAATAAATAAATAAATAAATATATATATTAGGGTGGAGCGAAAAATACTTTTTTTCTAGTATGAAGTTCTAATAGTGATTAAAAGTTGCATTTAGAGGACGAAATATGCCTGCCAAAATATGAGTTCATTTTTTTAAAATTTCCAGCTGCCACCAGGGGGCTAAAGTTAACACAATTTTGTGTAAAAAGGAAAAAAATGCTTCTATTTTAGGTTTGTCAAACTACTATAAAATTTTATCTTAGAATTATCTAATAGTTTGATTAAGATTCTTAAATGATAGGAATTCGTTTTGTAAAAATGCCTTTTCATATGCTTAATATCTTCAGCTGCCACAAGAGAGCTGAAGTTAACACAATTTAGAGTAACTGAGTCATGTTGAGACTACACTGAATGTTGTGGGGGAGGGTTTGGGGAAGGTTGTGGGGGAGGTTTGGTGTGAAGGAATTTCTTTCTGTGAGTCATTAGAACAGTGTGTTAACACTTGTCTTCTTAGGTAGTAGGCCTAGTCGCTCAGTGATCGGAGAGTTTTTTAATATGATCGGAATATTATAAAACTTATTTTAAAGTGATTTATATAGAGATAATATTGATTTTATTATGAAATGCTTGTTATAATGTATTATATAATTTTAGTTTATTTATATAATATATATATATATTTATATAATATTTATATATACTTATAAAATATATATATATTAATTATATAATGTTTTGATGTTACAGGATATTTTGTGATTGTGAATTTTTCTTAAAAATATTATGGCATCAAATACTAAATATAAACATTTCACTAGAGAACATATGAAGTGTGCCATATTTGAAGTACCTTGTGAGATGAGTGATATGCAACTACCAACTTATAACTGCATTATGAAAGATTACCTGTTCACAAAACATTTAGTGAAGGAGCAGATGAATAACAAGGAGCCTTCATTTTCTGAAATAGCAGAGGCAGTTTCCAAAAAGGTAGAAAATATTTGGAAGAAGGCCTCTTGCCAATAGTTTCACATACACGCGTTTTACAGATGATGCGAGTGTACCATGATAAATACAGGTCCTTATTAAAGCCATACAAGTCACGCAAGGATCAGCCTAAGTACAAAAATCAGCTTGAAGAATTTGGAAACTCTTCAAAATGCACTTTGTTTGACATCTGCACCTGCAAATGTAAGGAGTTTAGGAGATGCTCATGTGAAAAGAGTAAGAAAGTCCCTCCAAAAGAGCAGGATTTTTTAAATGACCAACGAACACGCAGAATAATGGTGATAGGCAGCATTGACATAGCACACACAAGACGATTACGAGCAAGAGAACATCGAAAGGAAATGGAAAAAGCACGTCTGGAATCCTCACAAACAACTAGTGCTGCTATAACCAATACGTCCAACTTACAAATCGAAACAGAGACAAGTGAACTTCAACAACTAGAAGAGATATCTGAAGATAATGAGGAAGATACAACCTCGACTCAATATGTAATATCAGAACAACAGATACGTGAGCCACTGCCTTCATTAGCAATTACTTGTGATAGATTTAAAATGTCGGACAGAGCTGGGGCTGCTATTGCTTCTGCAGTATTGGCAGATCTTAAAATTGTTACTCACTTACTTCCGAAGACAAAGGGAATATTATAGACAGAAGTAAGCTAAGACGTGAAAGACAAAAACAGAGAAAGGAACTACAACAGATAGGAGAGCCAAAAACCATGCGGGGATTATACTTTGATGGCAGAAAGGATAAAACAATGATTCAAGTCCAGGAGAGTGATGGCTCTAACCACCAAAGAACCAAACGCGAAGAGCATATCAGCATAATATCTGAACCACACTCTCTGTACTTTGCACATGTGACACCTTCCAGTGGCAAAGCTAAATACATTTGCACAGCGCTAGTGAATTGCTTGAAAGAAAGGAATGTTGATATAGGGAACATCGCTGCAGTTGGCTGTGATTCGACAGTGGTTAACACTGGTAGTATTG
The DNA here is from genome assembly GCA_023014485.1 of Bathynomus jamesi. Taxonomy (NCBI): domain Eukaryota; kingdom Metazoa; phylum Arthropoda; class Malacostraca; order Isopoda; family Cirolanidae; genus Bathynomus; species Bathynomus jamesi. The sequence continues at coordinate 196,353 of JAJOZX010005117.1, forward strand.
GAGGCACAATAAGATTACTGGAAGAAGCCTTTAATAAGCCATTGCAGTGGCTGATATGCCTTTTACACCTTAATGAACTTCCATTGCGCCATCTGTTTCATCACTTGGATGGTACCACTACTGGACCAAGAGCATTTTCAGGAGAAATTGGCCGAGCACTTTCAGACTGTGAAAAGCTTCCCATAGTTAACTTCAAACCCATTGAAATTCAAGAGGACATGTGTGAAGTTGATGTAGATGACATAAGTACTGACCAGAAATACCTTCTTGAAATTCACAAGGCTATATCAAGTGGAACATTCTCAAAGAGTCTTAGTCATAAGAGTCCAGGCAATATATCACATTCAAGGTGGCTCACCACAGCAAACAGGACTCTGCGGTTATATGCAAGCACAGAGAATCCTTCAGGCAATTTACAAGAATTAGCTACTTTCATTGTTAGGGTATACGCACCAATGTGGTTTCAGATAAAGCGTAAACCATTATGCCAATATGGTGCTAAACATATGTGGCATATGATTGCAAGAAGCCGGTATCTCCGTGAAGAGCTTAGGAGAGTACAGGACTCAGTCATTCAGCGAAATGCATATTACGCAAATCAAGAAAACATTCTCATTGCAATGATAGCTGATGAAAGGGAGCATGTGCGTCAGTTGGGATTTAGGCGTATCATAAAAGCAAGGGCATTCATTCAAGAAACAGATGTTATCAGGTATTTTAAGGTGCCAGAAATAAATTTTTATGCCAAAGACTATACAGATCTCATTATGTGGCAAGATTTTCAGATAGCAGAACCACCGATAACCAAAGGAGTTTCTCTTGATGATATTGAATCATGCATCAAACATGGTACTACTCTTCATTCAGAATTATTTCAGTTTCCATGTCATACACAAGCCGTAGAGAGATGCGTCAAGCTCGTTACAGACGCTGCTGGATCAGTCTGCGGACCTACAAACAGAGACGGTTGGATTCGTGCTACATTAGAATCAAGGAAAAAACAGCCAAAATTTGACACAAAAGCAAATTACTAAATAGTCTTCAGCAAGAACCCTTTCTAGAGGGAGGTTGGTTGGGGAAAGGGTGGTAACTCCGCTAAGGCACGAAATAACGTTTCTTAACTGTCTCAAGACAGTATAAAGGAGGAGAGACATCCTAATTTATTAATGTTCCCTTTTTCAAGTAAATACAGAATCATACTTAATTGTCATTTTTAAGTTAACTTCAGCCCTCTTGTGGCAGCTGAAGATATTAAGCATATGAAAAGGCATTTTTACAAGACGAATTATTATCATTTACGAATCTTAATCAAACTATTAGATAATTCTAAGATAAAAGTTTATAATAGTTTGATAAACCTAAAATAGAAGCATTTTTTTCCTTTTTACCCAAAATTGTGTTAAATTTAGCCCCCTGGTGGCAGCTGAAAATATTAAACAAATGAACCTATTTTGGCAGGTATATATCGTCCACTAAATGCAACTTTCAATCACTATTAGAACTTCATACTAGAAAAAAAGTATTTTTCGCTCCACCCTAATATATATACAGGGTGAGTCAAAAGTCTGGAAACATAGGAACTATCTTGGAGCTATTGAAGAATAGAGACCCCAGCCCTCTTTAGTTAGGCTTATAAGGCTAACTAACGAAAATATCACGACCTAACCTAACCAAGCGTTAGGTTAACTGTACGCCCTTGACGGTTGGTTAGGTTAGGTCATGATATTTTCGTTAGTTAGCCTTATAAAGCTAACTAAAGAAGGCTGGGGTCCCTATTCTTCAATAGCTCCCTATGTATGCCTTAATTATTTTTTATGCTTTACTTTTTCTTCTTAAAATACCCTTAAAAGATAATAAAGCACAATATGCTTCGACTTGGCCTGGCATCGACTTGTCAGCCACATCGAGTCGGTCACATCGAGTCGGTCACGTCGAATTGTCCCTGCCCCAGCCTCGAGAAGATATATTTCCTTACTGAATTTTCTGGCGATTGATACCCATTAGAATTTCTAAGTCAATTCCTTACGACTATAGAGTTTGCCAAACCAAGGCCTACGTTAAATTTGGCCCTCTCCAAAATTAATTTATCGTAAATAAATTAGGATTGGTACTTAATTATTTTGTTTTCCTCTGCCAATAAGTATTTCAATATACAGGGTGGGCCGTAAGTTTCCATACATAGGAAAAATAAACATTTTTTTATGGACAACCATTTTTATTTATATAATATGCTCTACATGGTTGCCATTGTTTTGAAAACACATTTCAATACGTGTTCCCCACTGTTGATGAACACGCATTAGCACAGTTGACGTTATGCTTGTAATGGCGTTGGTGATACGTTCCTTTAGATGATTTATGTCTCGTATCTTTTCCTAATACACCATGGCCTTCAAGTGCCCCCAAAGATAGAAATCAAGGGGGGTGAGATCTGGGGATCTGGGAGGCCACTCCACAGGACCACGCCGACCAATCCAAGCATCCGGAAACTGCTGTTGATCCAAATACCGACGCACGTGAAGACCATAATGAGGTGGAGCTCCATCTTGCTGGAAGTAAACTGGGAAGTTACCTTTCTCGTTTAGCAGGGATGGGAAAATCTCTTCTTGCAACATGTTAAGATACCTTTCGGCATTAAGATTTCCACTGACAAAAATTGGTCCAATAATTCTGTCACCCCATATCCCGGCCCACACCATCACTTTACCGGCACCTTGCATCTTCGTCGGACTCAGCCAGTTAGGGTTAGCATTACTCCAATAACGTATGTTTTGCCGATTAACTCTCCATTGACGTAAAAATTTGCTTCATCAGTAAACAAGATCTTACAAACGCATATTCTTAGGGTATCTGAAACATAAAAACAAACGTTTAAATTTTCCTCTGTATGGAAACTTACGGCCCACCCTGTATATATATATAATATATATATATATATATAATATATATATATAATAAACAGGAACACCAGAGAAAAAACATTCTTCAAGGTTTAATAGTACCAACGTTTCGGAATGCACTAATTCCATCTTCAGGGCTAAAACAATAAAATACCAAATCACATACAAAATATCAGGTCATCCCATAAGTAATGTCGTTTTTTAGATCGGAATTTGAAGGACAAAAAAAAAAAAAACTCGACTGAAACTTCTTAATCTAGTATATATTTTCCATCGGAATCAATGACACTCTGGCAATGTCCTACAAGCTTTACAATGCCATGTTTATAAAATTCAAGCAGTTTTGAGGCAAAAAAACGTACAAAGACTGGTGTGCAGGTCACCTAAAGAAGTATACTGTTTCTCGTCGAGATAGTTTTGCAGACTCCTGAAGAGATGATAATCTGAAGGCGCAAGGTCTGGAGAATATGGAGGATGTGGAAGTTTTTCCCACCCAAGCTCCTCAATTTTTGCAGAAGTGATCCGAGTGGTATGAGGACATGCGTTGTCGTGGTAGAACACGATTCCTTTCCGATTAACCAAAGAAGGTCTCTTTTCTTTTAGTGCAGTGTTCAATCGATCCAGTTGTTGACAGTAGACTTGAGCAGTGATTGTTTGGTTGTGTGGTAAGGTTTCAAAGTGTATTACACCACCTTTATCCTACCAAACACTAAGCAACACCTTCCGAGGGTGAAGATTTGGTTTTGGCTGTGGTGTCGCTGCTTCTCCGGCACAAACCCACTGTCGACGGCGCTTAACATTCTGGTACAGTATCCACTTTTCATCACCAGTCACTAAACGGTGCAAAAACGGATCTTGGAGTTCACGGGAATGAAGAGCTGTACTAATGTTTACCCGCACCCTCAGATTGTCGACCGACAATTCATGTGGCACCCATTTTCCTAACTTAGGCACTTTCCCGAGTTGTTGCAAATGTCGATGGATGGTGGACGGGGATGAATTGAGTTTCTGGGCCAATTCTTCGACAGTTGTTGAACAGTCTTCTTCAAGTGCGGCTAACAGCAGGTCATCATCAAACTCAGCAGGGCGTTCAGAGCGTGCTGCATCTGTCAAACAGCAGTCACCATTCCTAAACTTTTGAAACCATCTTTGACATTTTCTCACATGCAGAATATCGTTGCCATAAACGTCCTGAATGTTTCGCGTTGCTTCAGTAGCACTATTCCCTTTTTTGAACTCTTAAAGCATTATATGCCTGATATGCTCTTCTGATACCGCCATGTTTAGGAGGGGTTCACATAAAGCAAAACACACGTCTTCACTAGTCAAGGTTTGTAAAGTATGTAGCGAAACACGATAGATCTCCTCTTAGATATAACTTCTTTTTTTTATTGGGTTCAAAATCCCAGCTGAGCCGTGAACGGCCAAGCACTGAAGGGCCAGTTCAACCTACAGCCCAAGTTAAGCTAGATTAAAAACTTACGAACTTGGAGGTCCTATTAGGTCCTACCTCAGGGTTGCTGACTCGATGTAGGCCTACCTTAGGCCTCAGTTGCATGAATTTAAGATAAAAAACAAAAGAGGCACTATTTAGGTCTTCTTTCTAAACCTTGCAACAACACCACAACTTGCACCATTGCACGATGCAATAATCTTGTATCTAAACAACCAAACTGAATTGCAAGAGAGCTCTCTATTAGACTACACCCTGTAAGTACTGCATTCCACAAACGAGTAGAAAAGACGCGCAGCGCCCCAAAAATGATGCCACAAGAGTGCCCAAACAGTGATGCCACAAGAGCCCAAAAATGCTAGCTCTAAATTAAGTGAATTTTTCACTAACCTTACAATTATGAGATGGATATATATACACCTTAACTTAATATATACAAGCAATGCTGCATCAATCAGCTTAGTCATCATATCGCTTTGGGACAACAATGGTTCTTCCTCTTCTAGATTTTCTAACCATAACCTTCGGAAAATTTATGTTAAACCGAGTAGGACTAGTTTAAATTTAATCTATCGTAAAAAACGACATTATTTATGGGATGACCTGATACAAATTGCTTAAAACAATTTAAAATAAAGTTAAAAATTATAAAAAGTGCTAAGAAAATGCAATACATTAAAACTAAAAGGTAAGTAAATGTGAAGTTAAAAAGTTACAATTATAAAAAGTAGCTAGGAAAAATATAAAAGCATTAAAACTGAAAGGTAAATAAAATAAAATAAACTAGTACCTTAACCAAAACACAGCAGATCTACCGATGATTCGTCAGAATTTAGGTTTGGTTTTAATTTATAAATAAACAAAGATTCCATAATTTTGAGCTTAAGGTCAGAGCTTCCGGCAGCAAGTATGGTGAAATTAGACTGTGAAATTGGGTGGATATTGTTGTGCGAGTGATTAGGTACGTATGAGAGAATTAGGTGGTTTGCCAAGAGGTAAATTTGTACGGACCGATTTACAGAGATGTTAGTAAATAGGGATTTTAAATACCTTTTAGTTTTATCTATATATGACCCCATACAGTGGTCACACTTATATTGGTAAACTATGGATGACTTAAGAAGTGTAGGAACAACATCCTTGTATTTAAATAAATGGTAAATCGATTTAGACGGGGTGAATATAATTTTTATACATAGTTGTGGGTAGAATTCCTTGAGCAATTTTAAAAGTTTGTTTCTAATGTTAAAACTTGAGGTTCCCATATAAGGCAAAGTGAAATACAGGATATCTTTGGGGACTGTAATTAAGTTTCTAGTTGTGGGGTTTATTAGTCTATTTAAGGTTCTGCCTATTGTAGTCTCCACCAGTGTAAACGGGAAATTATTCTTGGTAAGGAGTTTTCGGATGAAATCTAGTTCATCGCAGTAGTTTAAAATAATCTGAACAGATATTGAAAGCTCTATTGGTCAGAGTCGAAATTAAATTTCGTTTGAAACCTAAAGGGATAAAGGAATAAAAGTTTGTAGTAAGATTGGTGAATGTCGGCTTTCGGTAAACAGAAGTTTCAAAAGTGGAATTAGTTTTTATTATCTTAATGTCCAAAAAGGACAGCGAGCTATTAGATTCAGCTTCTGAAGTAAATTCAATATTAGGGTGCTTAGAATTAAGGTAATTACGAAACAAAGGGATATGGTCTGGTGATTTGAACAGGAGAAAAATGTTCCTGTTTATTATTAAACTGCGTTTTCCACGCCATCAATCAATAGCATATATATATATATATATATATATATATATATATATATACAGGGTGTCCCGTAAGTCTGGACCCATAGGGAAAAATAATAAAATTACAAAATAGTCCAAAAATTATTTATAATATATTTTTTATTATTTTATTATTATTTTTATTATTTTTTTATTATGATCTTACTCCGCTGGAGTTTTATTGTGGGGCCACTTGAAAGCCAAAGTGTACGAGGTCAAACTTCAGAACATTTTCCACCTTAAAGCACGCATTGTGGAGGCGTGTCAAGAAATTTCTGCGACTGTGATTCAGAAAGTGCTGTCGCAGTGGAGATTGCGTCTTCAACTATGTGTGCGACACAACAGCGGACACTTTGAACAGATTATTTAATAAATTTTTGGACTATTTTGTAATTTTATTATTTTTCCTATGGGTCCAGACTTACGGGACACCCTGTATATATATATATATATATATATATATATATATGCCGGTGACAGCAGCGGCACGCAGCAAAATCCAGCTGTTCATCCTTCCACACAAAAAAAAATTTAGTGGATAAATGGGAACCCTGGGTAGTGGGTAGCCTAATGGTTAAGATTTGGGCTGCTGGTGGGGCGTGGTTCGGATTCCACGTTAAAACTGTAGGTCTAAGGTGGAGTGACAAGCTTGACCTTCGTCAGAATGAACAATTCGGGCGGAAGCAAAAAAAATTAGTGCTTCTGACAATAGGATTGTATTTTGGTTATGAGAAGGAAACGTGGGATAACATCAAATGCTTTACTAATGTCTATTGTTGCTAATAGTGTACGTTGAGATGGTCGTCTGGAGTTGATGCCATCCATGATGTGCTGCGTGAGGTTAGTAAGTAATGTCGTGGTTGAGTGGTGAGGTCTGAATCCATGTTGAGTAGGCGATAGTGGTATGTGTGGGTTGGTGATTTGTAAGATTAGTCTTTCTGTTACTTTGGAAGGTGTGCATAATAAAGTAATGGGTCTATAGGAAGCTGGTTCTGTTGGATTTTTGTTTGGTTTGAGTAGTGTATTAATTTTACCTTGTTTCCATATGTCAGGGATAATACAGTGTTGGTATGAATATGTGCTGATGTTTGTGAGAGCGTTTAAGGTGAGAGCGTTTAAGTGTTTAAGGTGTATGTTAGATATGTTGTCTGGTCCAGTAGCCTTCGAATTCTTAATGTTTTTGGTGATGTTGGTGGTCTGGTCTGTATTGAAGGGTGTAATGGTCGTGTCGAGTCTGTAGGTTTTCTTGTGTCTGGCTGTTTGTCTGCGTGTTTCTTGTTGTTGTCTCTGTTTAAGTGACTTATCTTTGCGTAGTGATTAACTAGAATATTAGCTTGTTGTGTATATGTTGGGATACTATTTTGGCTGCAATAGATAGCCGCGTGTGAGGTGTGAATGCCGCTGTTAGAGTGGGTAAAATTGAGGATTATAAGTTGTTGTATTCTTTTCATAATATTTCAGTTTTATAAAATCCTATGTATAATACTAAACCAAGTTGATCAACTACGTATATTTCACCAATTTTGATTAAATGTGCTAATGACTAACAAAAAATTTTGCATTTATTAGTTGATACTTTAATTCAACAAAGACATCTGATAAAACAACGAAGATTTTATTTTTTAAATAGTTTGCAGAGATCCTTAAAATATTATTGGGCAAAATGTTGTAAACCACTTTTTTTTTTTATTCGGGATGGCAAATTGAGAAGAAAAGGCAAAGATATTCCTCTTTTCTCTTTTTTTTTATCAGGGGTGTATTGTCATGCCTCCATTTTAGAAATTAGACCTTAATTTTAAGATACATAGCTTATCATATTTACATTTAAAATTATGTTCCAAATGAGAGTAAAGATGCTTCTATAATGTTATGTTTGCACTTCCATAATGAAGAAAAAATATTTAAAAAATTTACTTACAATTATTGTTATGCGATTCATGTTGTACTTCTTTTGTGGTGAAAGTTTCCTTCTGCACAAATGAGAGTGGAGCACATGAAAATTATATTCTTCTTTCACAACCCAAGTATGGGAAATTCATTTTACTTTATAACTAGCAACATTTTCAAAATTTCTTAAGAAGTATCCAAAGAAGAAAAAATAATTATACGACTATATGCACAGCTATCAACCCCTTGAGGAATATGCCAATGAAATTTGAAAAAGAAATTTTAAGCCAATGAGAGCACAACATTTACTTTAAATTCATGGGGACAATTAAATTTTAAATGTTACTTCACGAATTATGACACTAGCTTTGTGGTATTTTTGTAAATTTATCGTCGAACTGGCTTTTTCTCGATTTAACAAATAATATAAGTAGGCCTTCATTAAAGAGCAAAAATGAGTGTTGTGAACGTTGAACAAATATTATGTCGTATATCACACTCGACTGATATTGCCTAATAATGTATCGCGAAAATTTTCCTCAGACAGGTATTTAGCAATGAATTTGCGATGCCCATTTTACGCAACGATGATTATTAAAATAATAACAACAATAATGATGATGCAGAATTTAGTAAATTTAGAGGCAATTAGCGTAGAGTCAAGCGTAAAACTGTCTATCGTAAACAAATGTACAGTACATGCAAATAAAAAAAAATATCAAAAACTCATTTCCTCACTACGTGGGTGTGCGCGCCCCAAGGGTCACCCGACCCGACCAAAACAGGATGAGTTGCCGCCCTAGCCCCACCCAATACCAGCAACTGAGAGGGAATTCAGAGCCTCACCTCCCAATGTCCGACACCGTAGCCATTGAGCAACTGGGCGCTCAGAAGAAATGTATAATACAATAAATAAATATAAATATATATATATATAAGCAAACAACCACAAGGAAAAGGAAACACAAAGTCCGAGCGCTTTCGTGATATATTCACATTATCAAGGAAGAACAGAAAATAGACGGAGATTACAAAGTATTTGAGTTAAATAGACAAGCAAAAAATTCACAATTGGCACCTCAAATTAAAGGCCTTAAAGCCCTCTAAAGATTTTTTTCCCCCAAATTGATAACATAATCTGTAGGCAGCTAAATAACTGAATAAAAAATATATACTGTATAGATGAAATTACAGTATATATTTTTTATTCAGTTATTTAGCTGCCTACAGATTATGTTATCAATTTGGGGGAAAAAAATCTTTAGAGGGCTTTAAGGCCTTTAATTTGAGGTGCCAATTGTGAATTTTTTGCTTGTCTATTTAACTCAAATACTTTGTAATCTCCGTCATTTTCTGTTCTTCCTTGATAATGTGAATATATCACGAAAGCGCTCGGACTTTGTGTTTCCTTTTCCTTGTGGTTGTTTGCTTATTAATAAGGTCACGTGTTATTTTGTGATTCTAGTGCATATATATATATATATATATATATATATATATATATATATATAAAATATTACTTGGTTTATTTTCCTTGAGTCATCATTGCCGTGACATTCCTTTCTACAAGAAAAAATGAACATCTTGTGACAAAACGTTTGCCAGGGTGTATCACAAGATGCTTTTACTGCGTGTACTATCCCACAATAAATTCATTGCTCGAAAAACCAAAATAATTGCAGTTTAAAGGTCAAATGCCAATAAAAACATAAAAATGACATGCATTGAAAAAATAATTATTTTTGTTTCATGCTACAATAATTTGTACTTATAATTTTTTGTTTTTATACGACGTATTTTATATCGACTTTAACATTTTTTATAATTTGAACACTTATACTAAGCTATAATACATTTACTAGTCTTAAATATAAACTTTGTTTTATTAGGTTACACTAATTTTGATCTCGAGTAAATGATAGAGTAATCACTTTGCAAAACCATCCCAGCCCAGAATAGGAATTTGTTTGCGATAATTTCTTTAATACATTTAGTAAACATTTCCTTTAAAAGTGAAGGTTCTTGTGATAAGTATAAAACTAACTTCGCTTACAAACAATTCAAAGAAGTTGGCTAAGACATGATTTTTGTAAATTTTATAAATAATTACGCATTAAGATAAGGTTTCCTATATAAAAAAAAATGCCCCCATTTGGCCATTTCTATCAACTCAACAAATTCAAATTTAGAGAGACGTTACTTCTTTGGAACAATAAAATACATAACCTTTACATTTGATATTATTTTATTTAAATACAAAGTAAACTGTAATCATATCTAAAACTGAAAATCTTAATGTACTAAAAATAAAATAACGACAATGTACATAAAAAAAAGGAGTTAAAACAACACATTATTTACATAAATTTGCGTCATCACAAATTTAAGGTAAAAAATATGAAATATAAAGATGCAAAGCTCAAAATACGAATTAATTTATAAATATTATCAAATAATAAAAAGTTTTAGCATTCTTTAGTATTATACATAGTATTTTATAAAACTGAAATATTATGAATAAAAGAATACATCTTATAATCCCCAATTTTCAAAAATGGAGAGAAATTCGGAGCAAAGATGTGAAGTAACATTTACATAAAATGAAAAAAGCTTTAGAACATCTAAAAAGTATGACATTAAAAAAATATTAAAATTTTCTAAGATCTATCCACATTACTTTTTAAGTATATTAAAAATTATATACATAAGTAATAAAAGGAAACATTATTTAGAAGCTAATACAAAAACTTAATTGTTAAAAGCCACTAATTGTACGTGGAAGAGAGTTTGGTAAACTGTATCTGCATTTTATTGTCGATAGCACGCAACTTATTTTACCTTCGAAGTTAACTGAATTGATACATTATATATTCAGTGTCTATACAATATCATAATTGAATCAAATGGCTAAACTGCGGTAAATTTTAAAATACATTTTACTTCTAGGATTTACGGTGAAAGAAATTCAACGTGTGACCTATGCACGCACGCACGCACACTATACATATATTAAGGGAATTTAAATTCTTGTTGCCTTCAGCTGCATCCATATTTTCCAAAATGGCCATGAAGCACACTCCAATGAAGCCCTTCGCCTAGCACAATGTTATAAAAGATGACAGGCAAATAACAGTGGAAGAAAGATATTACTTTCCTTTTAACATTATTTTTAGTTCAAATTAAATTTATTTTAATTCTCCCCACCCTCCGTACCCCAAAAACAATGGTTATGAAAGTTAATCCATAAAAATTAGTGATTATTTTCCTCTTAAACTTTGAAACATTTCATTCAATCGGTTTGAAATTCAGATTTTGTGTCCATATCTTTCCATTGCAAAATAATTTTAAAAATTATTTACTCATTCATGTTTATATCTTAACTGTACATGAAGTTCAAGGATATGTAAATATTTGAGTATAAATAGTATAAAATTCGTACAAACTTGTATTTACAGTTATTACATGTAAAATCTGATAAATAGCTGTATAGTTTTTCACAGATTATACAGATCAGACATTGTATTTGAGAACCACTTTTGAAGATTACATCATTCAGGGGTTGTATTCTAGATTTTTTACTTTAAAATTACACGAATTAAAATTATTTGCAGTTAATATGTTTTTCCAAAACGTCGAATTTGATTTTATATTTAAAAAAAAAATGCTACAAAATTATTTTAGTGATATAAAATCAGGCATTCAAAACTTAAAATACATTTTTAAAGCATTCACCTTTAAACAACACTCGATAAAATTTACACTTTTTATATTTAATTTTAGAGTAGAAAGAATTGTCCAGTTGTTTTAATAATAATAATAATAATAATAATAATAATAATAATTATGCCAAGTATTCTTAAAATGTTAAAAACCACTTAATTTCAAATTGTACCTTTGTTCGTCACCTTATTTTTTTAAGATTATTTTTACTGTCGAGCAAAGTGTGTGTGTTTCGTATAACTCAGTAATTGTAGTGCCCATACTGAGGTTGAGTGCCATAATGGTAAGGACCGCCGGGGTATCCATACCCATATGCTGCATACTGTTGCTTCTGTGATAAACTGTAAAGATGGGGAAATATGTTTTATTTCTAATTAGTTATGATGTTCAATTTGTGGTAGGCCTATTATTGTTTCTCCTTTTAGAAAAAAAAATCTTCAAAAATTCTTTTACTGATATTTATATAAATGAATTAATTATAATTAATGTTAAAAGACAAGATATTAAAATATAACACTACCATTTACTGTTATTAGCAAAAAGTTAAAAAACAATTTTATAAACTACAAAAATATTTAGAAGCTCAATAATTTAGATTTTCAATTAACCAATAAGATTTTCACAATTTTAACACATTAAAAACAACGATTAACAGAGGAGGAAAATACTAAAAAAAATTTGTTGAGAATTATGAAGAATAAATGAATGCTCAAAGAAGTGTTTTGTCATCAATGTTATGCAGTCTTCCCAGTAAGACTAATACTTTCTAAGTCAAGAGGTTTATTTAAAAAAAAAAAAGTCAACAGGAACGTTTCAGGTGCCAACCAAACTTTTTTAAATATTTGCTTGTGCTCTTCAAGGTTAGCACAGCGGTGCCATTCGCCATACATTCTACCTAACAGACTACATGTTTTTACCATAGATAGTTGAGCGTCCTTTGCAGAGGAAAATGAGGTAGGTCTAACTGAAGAGAATAAAATGCTGCGAAGGAAAATTTGAAAGAATAAATGTAAAGTAAAATGAGTATTAAAACTGACACCACCTCTCGTTATCTGAAAGCCTTTCAGTATCATCAGATTCCGCCGAAGGACTGATTAATTTTACTTTTAATTTTCAACCCACATGTAAAGCCCCAAACATAGTTTCTTACTAGCTTTGGAAAATTTAGAAAAATGTAGAAAATGCTTTCAGAAAACTCTAGATATTGTATATTTAGTGTGGACTATCGAAGAATGTGAAGGTATTGGAATGAGTAATTTGAACAGAGAAGTTTTGGAAATATGAGAACTAACTGGACTGATGCAGCAGTAAAATGTTATCAGTTCATATGCTTTTGAAATTAAATAATCAGTTAGTTTTCCTATTAAATATACTTAAAAATGTATTAAAAAAAAATCCTGTAATATTAAAAGCAAGCATGGAGAAGCTGAATACGAAGCGCCAAAAAAATATAAAACAAGAAAAAGATTTATTATGATAAAGGCAAGATATAAACATATTAATTTTCCTGAAACAAATTATAACATTACTAAATTTCACTGACAAACTAAAATGGTTCAAATCTTGAAAAAAAATTATTTCATTAAAAAATATACTACATTAAACTTTAAATGCTATACTCTGTAGATACACAGGAAAATGTAGAGAGAATCTGAAAGACAGAGGAAAATACAGGGTTCGAAGTGGGTGACGTAAAAGAGTATCATCGGTTACCAAAGTCGGGATTTTAGGAAATACATTTAGCCACGCCTACCTACCTTTGGGACAAAAGTATCCCGATTTTGGTAACCGACTGGTTAACGTGAAATGGAAACTCAAGAATGAGACTGAATTTAAACTTAGCTAGATCCGTTTAGTTCCAAGACTGTTGAATTTGTTTGTTTAAAAAAAAATATACTGAATAGAACAAGAGTAGGTTAATACGTCAAGAGTAAAGGAGATCATGTTTATAATCCAAAGTCTGTTGAAGAACGTGGTAAGGAAATGCGTCCAATTTACCAGGCATGAGATAGGCCATGTTCTTCGACTCTTCTCTCTCCCTTTCGTTCCTGAGGCAGACGGAGGCGCCGAAGAAGAGCAATGAAGAAACCAAAGCGCATCCCACCCCGATCCAAGCGACGAAATACGACCACGAGTACCATACGCTAGTGTTGTCCTCAAGCTGTTGGAACAAAGCTCCGTTGTTTACCGGGTTAGTTAGCTGCTTAGGCCGTGTTTTAGGGTCAACCGTTTCTGGGGTTATAACCGTTTAAAGGGAGAATAAACCGTTAAGAACCAAAAGATTTATCAACCCTTTAAAACAGTTTTTGAGTGTTACGTATTCATCCCTTCTCTCTCGAACCATCTCAATGAAATTAACATTTACTTTTATTAATTAAATACAATTCCGTTCACGATAAAAAGCTATTAAATGGACGTGTCTTATAAAACGGACGATCTTTGCCTTTTGTAGAAACAAAGGAACTTTTATTGAATTAAGAGAAGGGTCATTTTGGGCGAGACTCGAACGAATGAATACGCTCATAAAAGCAAACCAACAAGTTATTTTTTAGGGGGTTAATTAAATATATCTCAACCGATTTACAGCAGGTAACTAAAGTTAAACTAAATACTACGAATATAATTGGACTAAGTATTATATATATATACACACACATATATATAGAGAGAAGTACCATCTTCTATACACGACAGCAAGCTCCGCATTTCTAATATGTGACTAGTAATTTTATGCCTGTACAGCACAAGTTCTTAACGATACCATATTCTATTGTAAGTTGCTATTTTGGGTAATCGCTAAAACTTCCATTATAAAAAATAAATTACTCAACAAAAAGTAAATTAAATCAAGTGGCAACTAAAACAAAACTGAACTGCATAAAAATACAATAGAATACTTGTGTGTTTTTATTTTGTGATACTGTGGAAGAGCCAGTACTTTTTTTGCACCCTGTGAAATTAATTATATACCAAGATTTATTTATTAAAATAGAAGGAAAATTGTAGAAGCTTAAGCGAGAATATATATATAACATATATATATATATATATATCTCAAGATCAGTATACCAATTCAAATAATGAACATACTTTTAATGTAGTAAGTTCATAAGCTCCATTATCACATCGGATAAAAATAAATTGCATTAGAAAACACAGCTCTAATAAAATAATGATCTGTTAGTAAATGCTGGTGGTGGCAGCTGTGTTGACTTTGATTGTTGGTGGCAGCGGTTTTATTATTATTATTATTTAATTTCTTCTTTAAGCAGCTTCAGTCCCGTGTTGGAGTTTAAACATTCATCTGAGAAATGCTCTATTTGCATATTTTCCTCCTTCCTCTCATAACTTCCAATACATAACGTCTGTTTCTGTATGAAACATGTACGTAACAGGTTTCTAACGTGTTTTCCCCCCCATCCTGTCTTTCCGTCTGTCGTTAACGCTACCTGGGATCATATAGTGAGTCTCTCTGCTTTGTTTTTCTTTTCTTTTCTCATTCTTCAGACAGAGAGAACCGCAGGCGAAGAACAATGCTGAAAGCATTTCAAAACCGACTGCGATCCATGTAATCACATACGACCAGTCAGTCCACGAATCGGTGCTCTTCTTCAACTTCAGAACACAAGAGAAGATCGATTGATTAACATATAGAAATTCCTTGTGCAGAATGACCGCCAGTTTTACTCAAACGTAATTATGATGTTCATTTACTCACTACAACAGGCAAATCGTTTTATCAACATTCTAACTTGCTACTACAGCCAGGGGCGTAACTAACGGGGGGGGGGGGGACATGTACCCCCCCCCCCAACTTTTGAACTGGAGGGATAATATAGGTTTTCCCCCCCAACTTTTGATCTAATCTACAGTAGCTTACGTGAAGAAAAATATTTACATTCTTGAAATAATCTACGATGAGCAAATTTAATTATTAGTCCTATTAGTATGCTGGAAAGTATTATTGAATCAGTACTAATACTGCAGTGATAGATACTACAATGAGACATCTAGTTATTTTTTACTTTAATTACTGCATATATTGTTTTCCTTCAATGCTAAGTATATACTTGATATACATAAGGTAGTTGTGAAAATGCTGCTTTGATTTTCCTATTACTATCATAAATATAGATCATTCTCTAAATCAGGGATTCCCAAAGTGGTCTGTACAGACCCCAGGGGTCTGTAGGAAGCTTCCAGGGGGTCTCTAAGCTTTTGGAAAAATAGTAACATTAACTATATTAAAATAAATTTCCATTTCACACTAGACATTCGGTAAGTGTTTATTAAACTGGTTTAATGAGCGTAGAATGTTTAATTTTACATTAATTTAAAAGCTATCTATGTTTATGAAATATACTATAGTTTGTAACTGAATTCATAATTTTTTTTGTGGGGGGGTCTATGTCCGTACGGAATTAATATTTAGGGGTCCTTGGTGGTAAAAGTTTGGGAACCCCTGTTCTAAATCATAGTATTTTAAGAGCATCATTTTGGTCGCAAACTCATTATAATACTGACAGATCAGAGCTTTATCGAGACTCAAAAGAACTCGTATTCAGATACCATTGTTATATTCTATCGAAAAAATAAGCCTTAATAGACCAAATTTAAGATATTACCTAC
Source organism: Bathynomus jamesi (assembly GCA_023014485.1). Classification (NCBI taxonomy): domain Eukaryota; kingdom Metazoa; phylum Arthropoda; class Malacostraca; order Isopoda; family Cirolanidae; genus Bathynomus; species Bathynomus jamesi. The sequence goes on from JAJOZX010005117.1 coordinate 212,712, forward strand.
AGGAGAGCAGCACAGAAATTCATCGCAGGATTTTTCCATTATTATAGTTGTCCCCCCCCCCCCCAACTTTTGAAAGCTAGTTACGCCCCTGACTACAGCTACTACGTACTGTAAATAGCCTCCCAAGGAATTATAAATGTTTACACACACACACACACACACACATATATATATAATATATATATATATATATATATTATATATATATAATTTAAATAATCAACACAATTATTCAAGCTATTCATCAGTCCTGCTCCTGCCATGTGTCATCTAAGCTATGGACTTCATGACAAAGTGTAGCTCCATTTCGACATTGCTGCTTCATTACGTGCACTTGTATTTTTATTAATTTTTTGTTTCGGTTTGTATTATTAACCCTAGATAAGTTCACCCCTTCCGCAACATACTGTGGATGGTGGTAGAACCCTGGGTGTGGGCCACACGGGTGTACCTATCCCGGGTTAATATTTGTCGTATGGACAATATATATATAAAATTACTTTAAACTAACTATTTGAATTACATACCATGGTAACTTACCTTATTACCTTACAGCAAAAATGAAAGCTACGATAAACAAATTATGGATCACCTGAAGTCAGGACCCCCAGCCTTCTTTAGTTAGCCTTATAAGGCTAACTAACGAAAATATCACGACCTGACCTAACCTAACCAATCATTAGGTCAACTGTACGCCCTTGACGACTGGTTAGGTTAGGTCGTGGTATTTTGTTAGTTAGCTTTATATATCATAGCTAACTAAAGAAGGCTGGGGGTCCTGATTTTGAGGTGATCCCAAATTATTAATAAATGTACAAATGTATTTATAATATTAAACTGCAAATTACAGTATTTATAAAATGATATTTTATGCCCTGATATAAAACATTGATTTGATTTGGCCGGGCTTAAATCTACACCTAAATTTCGCTAATAATCTTCTAATAACACTGGTCAACAAAGATTTTTCATCAGAGTAAAATTTGTGGTGGCTGGATAGCATTTTTCACGCTGATTCCAAAACTGCATTCAGATTGTTTCTAGCACGTATATTTTCAAGATGAAGGCATATATATAAACACAGATTTAACCATTTAAATAGGCAAAATACTAATATTTCAACATTTGATTGTGTTTATTTTATTGTGTTTTTTTAGTTTATTCATCTTATTTATTTCAATTATCTTAATTATACATCTTATGTATTTCAGGTGTGAGCTTTTACGTCTAGCAGCATTGTGATTCAGGCAACAACGCCGTGCTTTGTGTGTCAAAAGATCAGTCCAGTCCAAGAACTTGTTGTGTCAAGTTGGTGTACATTTTTTTTGAATTTATAGTTTGCTCAGGTCAGTCAACATGCCTCGACAATGTAAGAATGACCCCGACAAGTTCTGTTTCGTATGCGGCCAGTTGACAACTAAAACACAGCGACGAAGTATTACAACCGACATTAATAAAATATACAAGCTATACTTTGGTTGCCATCTAGGTGACCAAGATAAACCATAGGCGCCACATCAAATCTGTTCTGGCTGTTCAAATGGATTACGTGATTGGTTTAACAAAAAGAAAGCTTCAATGCCATTTGCCATACCCATGATATGGAGGGAGCCGAGAGATCATCATGAAGACTGTTATTTTTGTAGTGTGAACTTAATGGGGTTTTCTGCCAAGAACAAACACCAGATTGTATATCCAAACTTGGATTCAGCACGTAGACCAGTAAAACATGATGAAACATTGCCCATTCCAATTCCCCCAAGTGATAGGCTAGATTCTATCATAGATGACATGGAAAGTGATGAAGGTGCAACTGGCGTTTCCGGACCATCTACAGAACCAGAGTACACTTTTGAAGGTAGACATTTAGAGCCTAAAAAGTTAACCCAAGGACAGTTGAATGATCTTGTTAGAGACTTATCGCTGTCTAAAGAGAAATCAGAGCTTCTCGCCTCAAGCCTAAAGGAGAACAATTTACTTGAGAACAATGTTCGTATTAGTTACTACCGAAAGCGGAATTTGAATTAACAGCATTCTTTTCAGTAGACGGTCCTCTCTGTTATTGCCATGACATCAATGGACTATTTACAGCCATATCTCAGACGTATGTGGCATCTGAGTGGCGCCTCTTTATTGATTCGTCGCAGAGAAGCCTGAAAGCAGTTCTTTTGCATAATGGTAATATAATGCCATCCATCCCCATTGCCCATTCCGTCCATCTAAAAGAGACACATGACAATATGGATATACTACTTAAGGCAATCAAATACGACAGTCATCAATGGAATGTTTGTGGAGATCTAAAAGTTATAGGAATGCTTATGGGTATGCAGTCAGGATTCACAAAATTTTGTTGTTTCCTTTGCCTGTGGGACAGTCGCGCCACTATAGAACATTACACAAAAGTGACTGGCCACTTAGGTATACATATGTCCCAGGGATAAGCAATGTCCAGTCTGTCCCTTTAGTGGATCCCCAAAAGATCTATCTGCCACCTCTTCACATTAAACTTGGTTTAATGAAGAATTTTGTTAAAGCAATGGGTAAAGTCAATTCTGAAGGGTTCCAATACCTTTCAAGGAAATTTCCGAAGGTTACTGCAGCAAAATTGAAGGAAGGAATTTTTGTTGGGCCACAAATAAGGGAGGTTTTGAATGACACTGAATTTGAAAAAGTCCTAAGTCCGCTGGAATTTGAAGGCTTGGCTGGCGTTCAAATGGATATGTGAAAACTTTCTTGGAAGCAACAAGTCACCTGCGTATAAGGATGGAGTCAAGAACCTCCTTGATGCCTTCAAAGAAATGGAGTGTCGAATGTCGTTAAAAATTCACTTCCTGCATTCCCACTTAGATTTCTTTCCTGAAAACCTTGGTGCAGTGAGTGACGAGCAAGGAGAGCGCTTCCATCAAGATATTCAGATGATGGAGAAGCGCTACCAAGGATATTGGAATGAAAGCATGATGGCGGACCATTGTTGGATGCTGCATCGTGACAATCCAGGCCAAATTTACAAAAGGAAATCACACTCACAGCGCTTTTAATAAAATAATGTATATATTCTTTATTTATAAGTACATTGAATAAGGTATATGATGTATTTGTTGTTTAGCATTCCTAAGTGTGATCTATACATCCATAAATTTTCTTATAGCAATATCAAAAACTTAAAAATATCAAAACCAGTGCATCTATATAACTATACGTGCTAGAAAAAACAAAACCAGATTCGGAATCAGCGCGAAAAATGCATTAAGAAAAGTGTGATCATGTTTGTGATGAGAAAAAAAAGTTTCATTTTGTTGGCCAGTGTAATAGGGTCTTCGAGATGCTTGAACACTACGTTTGAAAAATTGAAGGTCACAGACAGGAGGAAAGATGGAGTGAGGAAGATTATTCCAGAGTTCACCGGTTGAATAGATGAAACATTGAAAATATCGATTAATCCTTGCGTTAAAGAGTTGGTCAGAAAAGGAATGAGAATGTGTTCAAAGTCTGGTATGGCGTGTTCTCCTTAGAGGAGGCATGCAGTTAGAGTGTTCAGAAGAACAGTGTCCTGGATAGGACAGGAAGTACGACGTAATAGATCATTGATAAATGAAAGGAAAAGAGAGGGTGCAGGACAGAACCCTTAGAAACACCACTGTTAATAGTTTCAGGAGAAGAACACTGGCCATCTACCACCGCAGCTATAGATCGGCCAGAAAGGAAATCAGAGATGAAGGCACAGATAGAAGAAAAGAAATTGAAGCAGGGTAGTTTGGAAATTAAAGATCTGTGTCAGCCTCTATCAAAAGTCTTTGATATGTAACGCAATATCAAAGGAATCACCAGAATTCCAAAAGCAAAGAGATGATCAAGCGTCAGAGATATGCAAGAAGATCGCCAGTAGAGTGTCCCTTTTGGAACCCATACTGACGATCTGAAAGAAGATTGAGGAAATGGGTGTTTGTTAAATGGTGTCATCCATAAGTGAAAATATAAAAATGTGTCGGTTTCGTAAGCAGCCAAACGTACGTGTGTGTGTGTGTGTGTGTGTGTGTGATGAAAACAAAATAACTATTCAACTATTACATCTCAAAGCTTATTGGTACAGTTTTTATTAATCAATAGTCCAACTTGAAATTCGGTCTACATAAAATTTTATTTTTCTTTGCATGACACCTGAAAACCTGCTGAGGCTCACTTAGTGTTCGTTTAATATCCAGCTCTGAAGGATTGTATACAGAGGTATAAAAATAAATAAATTTTTTGCATAAAAGACACGCATGAATTCTTTTAGAACCGTATATATGATATACTTATTTCTTTACTTAATATTATCATTATTATATTAGTCATGAAAACGACCACTGCATCATCATTTCTAGGAATAGCACATACTGTATATCAAATATACTGTTAGTAATCAGAGAACGCTTACCGTTACAACATGAAACCATGAAATTATCTACAAACCCTTTAAAGTCAATCGTAGACTGCGAAAATTATGATGCATGTAAATTCTCACACTATAAAAAAGAAATTTCAGGACCGTTGCAATTTATTTCCACAGCAAAATCACTGCAACTACTTTTCGATACGGTATATGCCGAAATTATAATTCAACAAACCTCACCTTTATATCCCTATCCACGGTCCACCCATTTATTTACCTTACGTATCATATATACCATTTTACCATATATAACTCGCACTTCGTATCATTACAGGATGTACTCAAACAACACCAATAGAACACCCGCACACAGAAACAAAAATACTGAAAGTTAGGGAACATGTAGACATGAGGGGAACACAATTCATGGCAGTAGCGACAACTAACCCACAACACCCTTGCCACTACATGTACAATCATGCACAAACACCTCGCATCATTAAGGTAACACCAGAGAGACATTATAACCAAATACTCCATTCCATACCACGCCCCACAGACATCACACAGTACAGGAAACACATACACACACACACCTAACCCACAAAGCACTGACACGACTCGGTCCAAATGCGGTCAGAGACCATCCTGAGCAGATCGGATCGAGTTAACTTAGCACGATTCCGATGTGGACATCACCCCAACTTACAAACATAAACACAGACTAGACAACTTCACAGACGATACCTGCCACCTGTGCCAGGACACACCACAAACAATTGAACACATTATAACAGACTGTACCGCTCTAGCACAACATAGAACACAACACATCACTAGTGCGTTGAACCTCTGGTCCACTCTGGAGAAGGCGATCGGTTACCTGGGTGCCGCCGGTTTGCTCGATCAGGGTGGGCTGATCAGCTAACCAACAACAACAACAACAACCATATATAACTTACATGAAATCTAATTTTATTGCAAAAAAAAAAAAACCTACCAGATCATTCCAACCGCCTCTGAATGGCATGTTTTTGAGCTTCTCTCTCTCATAGTAGTCCACCCCGTGCCAAAGACCCATTGCGCCAGCGGAAAATAGGCCTAAAGTAAATATATAAATGCTGAAAAATAAATACTACATAAATGCAGAAAATTCTTTCAAATTACTATTTCACCGTGCTTTTACGTCTCCTACGTATAATGAAAATTTGTTTGAAAAGGCAATTTCTTAAGTCTTCTTAAGCCCCCCCTTCTTTTTTGAGTAGTAGTCAAATAACGAGTAAAGTATTAAGCAATTCGTGTTTCTATCTAAACTTCAAACTACACATCTTCCACATTTACAGCAAAAGTAGTTATGGGATTCCTAAAATAAAATAAACTTTATTTAAGCCTAAAAGAATCTCTCCCTTTCCTCCAACCTGAAGAGTTCTTTGACCCCAGATCTTATCTGAAGAGAGGGAACGACTCACAGGCGAAGAGGAGGAGAAGAGCAGTGGCGCCGATATTTCCCGGGGATCTCCTCCAGCACCCTGCGAGGCCCGTCCAGAAGGAGATGAAGAGGAAGATGAAAGACACGATGAAGAGGCCAACCATCGTCCTCATCATGTCTAAGGAAAAAGAATTACGTTCTTAACCCTTTCGTTGGCAAATATTTTTTTCTTTAAACCGATAAGTACGAGATGTATTATTGTTATTTAAAAACAAAAATTTTAGTAACACCACTGTACAGTATTCACTTATATTACGCACATTATGGATTCCTTTCCCGAGACCTAAACTAAACCTATATAAACATGTACAAGCATTTAAAAAATTTGGCGTACAAGTACGGTTTATATTATTATTATTAACGGTGGGACATTACGATCCCACTGGGACTAAGAATTGAAAGAGAGATCAACAAAAACATCTTTTTTTAAGACTTTCACGTTACCTTTATATATACACCGTTTGCCAAAATTAGGCGCAAGGTTTCATTCAATTGCTACATTTAATCCTACACTTATTTGTAGAACACCCTGTATCAGTAAACATTTCAAAGGCGATAAGCTTCATAAACTTGAACGAACATAATTAAGATAAGAGGTCCTTTTCATTCAGATGAAATATATATAGGCCTACACACACACACGTGTGTGTGTGTGTGTGTGTGTGTGTGTGTGTGTGTGTGTGTGTGTGTGTGAGAGAGAGAGAGAGAGAGAGTTCAAAATTGATGATGATTGATTTGGAATCAAAATGAATTGCATCTTGGAAGGCTTCAGTTGTATTTTATTTCCAATTTATGGGCAAAGAATTAAATTTGGCCAAATTAATCGTACGTATAAAGACATATATAAACGTTCCTAAGCCAGCCAAAATTGATTTTGAGTTTATAACATGTCCTGGTAACCATGAAAACTGAAATTCCATGACGTCAAAATTTTTTTGTGGTGAATGTTGCAAAGTTATCGATTTTTTAAAATTTCTTTTTCAAATATCTTTAATGAGAGTAGTAGTAATTTTTACAATGGGGGAGCCTATGCCCCTATGCCCCCCTTATGTACGCCACTGTATGGGATTGAACTCAGAATGGTCCCGTGAGGTTTTTCATGATACAACAGACTGTGTATGGAACAAGGAACTCTCCTGGGAAAATTAAATCCACTATAGTCCAAATAAGTAATGGTAAATGACAAACACTTTAGTTTTTCTTTTTCATGTTGTTAACCCGACGTGGGCAACGGGTCACTCGCAAAGAGGTCCCAAAAATATAGCTTCCCTCACCAGCTAGCTATCTGCAAAGCAGATAGGATGTTATGTGCCTTGAAAAGTGGACACTCAATTTTGCCAACTGAGGTTTAAGTTTTGGTTTTTGGCTAAAAATACAATAGTTACCAGTTTTTCTTTAATGTATTCAATCCGACGCGGATGCAACGAGTCTTTTGCTTATATTGAGGTTTTGGATATAGTAGACTAGGTGTAGCTGTAACCCCAAGATCCTGTCCCATAGCTGGATCCTATCTGCTTTGCAGATAGCTGGTGAGGGAAGTTATATTTTTGGGGCCTCTTTGCGAGTGACCCATTGCCCACGTCGGGATAACATCATGAAAAAAAAAACTAGTGTTTGTCATTTACCATTACTTCTTCGGACTATAGTGGATTTAATTTTCCCAGAAGAGTTCCTTGTTCCATGCATAGTCTGTGTGTATCATATATATATATATATATATATATATATATATATATAACGTCCAAAAACACAGTTTGGATGTTTGCCTCTAACTGTCTAATCAAACAATGATGAAGTATACATTTCCGCTAAACGTGATACTATCGCTGGTGAAAGCAGGTACGATCATAGTTTCTGTTTAATTTTTTAATTTATCCTTTCTTCCGCTAAATAAGGAGCAATGTCGTAACCGGGACAGGCAAGAAGGCATCATAACAAGAATACAGCAAGAGAAGAAAGTGTGACGTCATAGTCGAACGCTATAACCTAACATAAGCCTAACTTCCTATCGCGCTCCGAGTGTTCCAAGATAATTGAGGACGAATGGTCCTATGGATCTGTTTCAAAGAAAACTATAATATTTTTTGTAAATTATACATTGAAAAGAAAAAGAAAATTTCTTTTTGAAGCTTTCGCATTTTTTTAATAACAAAATTTTTAATATACTATAACATTCGATCATTTTAAAACTACTTATTTTTCCTATCTATACAGACTTTCTTGGAACAGTTTCGTCAATCAATCGGATGATCTCAATTGACCAATTTATGTCATACAGCAAAGGGCAACTGGATTGACGTATTATATATATATATATATATATATATATATATTAGGACAAAATATATAAGAAACAGAGCATGAAATTATAAATCAACTCCACTTGACCACATTCTTACAGGCACGAAAATTTTCGACCTTTACCATTTTCTTATATATATATATATATATATATATATATATATATATATATATATATATATATATATATATAATATATATATATATAATACACTTTTGTTTCAGTAGTTTTGTGAAAGTATTGATAAAATTTGGCCATTAAGAAAAGTTTTTAAATAATGTATAAACTCTACAAGAGCTTAGAATTAGTTCGACAACCACTTCACACTAATTTATGCGCGCTCGCACACACACACACAAATTTTGAGAAATAATTGACATTTCCTGTCAATTATTTAAAAATTTACTCAATTGTTTTCTAATTAAATTAAAGTATTCAAAACTATTTGATAATCCTTCAGCTATTTATAAATGACCTTCCAACATAAGTTAAGGATGGCACTAATTTAAGAGCTGTCTCAGTGTTAAAAATATCTCGGTCATAAAATCACCTCAAACCTACTTTGTGATTTTGGATATATTCATTCTAATAATTCTGGTCGCAGTTCCTACAAAATACGCGTGTGTACACGTATGTACACAGGGTTTTACATCCGTGACGTCACCAACAAATGAATGACCCACTTTGAGAGATTTTGGTCACCAAAAGCGAAATCGGGAGAAAGCGATTTGCTAATTCCCAATCTGAAGTGCACTTTTCTTTCATAATATTCGGAGGTTTATGCGTGTGTTTGTGTGTATGAACACACACAAATATACAGTATATTATTTTATTATGTGTATATATTATAATATATATATATATATATATATATATATATTATATATATAATATATATACTGTATATATATATATAAGCAAACAACCACAAGGAAAAGGAACACAAAGTCCGAGCGCTTTCGTGATATATTCACATTATCAAGGAGGAACAGAAAATAGACGGAGATTACGGATATATATATATATATATATATATAGAGAGAGAGAGAGAGAGAGAAGAGAGAGAGAGAGAGTCTTAGTCATCACTACATATATATCTTACACACTACATAAGCTTTTCAGAAAAAAAAAAAAAAAAATGGCAGTAACTTCAAAAGCCTCGGAGTTCCCTGGGGAGGGGACCATAAATATCCCCGCTTATGGCTCCCCCGATGCCGATACCGGGAACGCAGACCCAGACCCAGGTAGGGGGCTGGATCTGCTACCGCCCATTCTAGATGTTCTGGGCCTCTGTCTGATTCACTTTTCATTAATTTCTCTAACATTTCTCAAATTTTCAATCTGTTGAACACTTCTTCTTCTCCTCATAACCATCATCTTTTCTTCACTGAAACTCGGGTGTCTGGGACGACTGACAGCAACCCCCTTTCTGTACCCTCTTACTTTCTCTATACTCAATTTCACTCGAAAGGTAGTTGTTGCGTATATGTACGCAATGATCTCTAACTACTTTTCGTATTCCCGAGCTCGAATCTTCCGAATTCTATACCTTCTGGCTACGGCTCACATGCCAATCTCAAACTAAATATATCTGTGCTGTCTACTTTTCTCCTAATTTTACTGACTATCCAAATTCTTTGACTACCTCACTTCCAAAGTGGAATACATTCTATCCCGCTCTCCCTTTGTTGAAATCTCCATTTAGGAAATTTCAATGTTCACCACCACCTTCGGCTTTCCTCCCATTTCACTACCATCTCCGGTGAACTAGCTTAAAACATTTCTATCCTAAATGACCTAGAGCAGATTGTATAGCACCCTATTCATATCCCCGATCGCCTTGGAGATAGAAATAAATCCAGAATGTTGGGCCTTACTACTCATCTTTCTTACCGTGAAACTTTTTTCTCCGTTGGGCCCCTCCGACCACAATCTTATATCTGTTTTCTGCCCTGTCGCTCCAATTCAGTCTTTGGATCCTCCGAAGAGGCAGTACTTCTGTTATTTTCCATGGAATGATTACTGGATTACTGGTTCCGTGGCCGGGGCCCTTCCGAGTGTGCTGAGTGCATCACGGAGGTGATTCTCTCGTGCAGGGAGGCGTACATTCCATATTCTATCCCTACTACTAATGCAAAAAACGTATGATTGGTTTAACTTTATTTGTTCTAATGCTATCCGCAACAGAGAGGAGTCTTTCAGAAGGTACTGTCGCCATCCAACTCCTGACTCTTACTCAGCTTATATTTCTGCCCGGAATTGTGGAAAAACTGTTGGCAAAAAATCCACTTTTTAAAAAAGCCCAGCCCACCTGGGTTTTTTTCATATAAAACCCGAAAAAAAATGGGGAAATCTGTGTTTTTCAAAATAAAGAATTAAAAATACATCAGCAGCTTCGCTTGGCTATGCCTCATGAATCTGATAACTAAAAGTTACTGCTTAGGTTTAATTACAGGGCTCTATTTTTGTCATTTTGTTGCTGATTTGTGTTGGTAACCTGGTCTGGATATGTATTACTTCTTCAGTCAGCCAATGATATAAACCGTTTGTTTTTTTTAATCTCATGAGTACTTATTGTAAGCTATTATAGCTATGTGGAATATTTGGATACATAAGTGCTTTTTATTTAGTCCTTGATCTCATGAGTGGTGCAGACATATTATTGTGTCATAGTTAAGACTTAAAATAAAATATTCTTTTTTTTTATCACTTTACTTACTTACCAAAAAGACTTAAGCTAGCTATTTCTTTAATGTTTTTGATCTGAATATTATTTCAAATTATTCTATCTTATTTAGCTAGGGTATTTAAAATAAATTTTACCTAATTTTGTTTAGCTATAACAAAATAAAGGGCTTTGTTTCACAGGGATATGTTTCATTATTTGCAAGATTAAATAAAGGTTTGAAGGCTATTTATATTATATACCGACCAATTTCTCTTCTACAATAAGATTCTGTCAATAAATCTTACCCCGAGTATTACAGTAATGGTTTAAAGTGTTAACGTTGTGCTTAGAACTGTACATTGTTAAGATGCGGGTGGACTATACAGTAATTTTGAAAAAGCCCACGAGTGGGGAAAATGCTGGTTTTTTCCCCAAGTGGGTTAAAAAGAAAACAGGTGGGGAAAACCGGGTTGGGCCCAGTAATGCTAACCCTGATTCTAATTATTCTCGTTCTTTCTGGCATCTAGCTAAGAACCTCTTCAACAACTTTACTTCTTCTTTCCCTCCTCTTTTCCATTCCGATGGCTCAGTTGCCGCCTCTTCTTCTGATAAAGCTGAACTCTACGCTCAAACTTTCGCCTCCAACTCAACCATGGACGATTCCGGTGCTGTTCCTTTATCTCCTCCTCCCTCTGACATTATTATGTCAGAAATTAGAATCTCTTCCAAAGATGTTCTTTCTGCCTCATCTGGGCTCAACTCTAAGAAGGCGTACGGTCCCGATGGTGTTCATTCTGTTGTTCCTCCTGAAGAACTGTGCTTCAGTGCTGACACCTGCCTAGGCAGACTCTTTCGTCTTTGTCTCTCATCTGGAATTTTTCCTTCCTGCTGGAAGTTCGCTTTCATTCAACCTGTTCCAAAGAAGGGTGACCACTCTGAACCCTCCAACTATCGTCCAATTGCTTTGATTTCTTGCCTTTCTAAAGTTTTTTAATCTATTCTTAATAGGAAGATTCTTAAACACCTCTCTTCTCAATTTCTTTCAGATCGTCAGTAGTGGTTCCGCAATCGATGTTCGACTGGTGATCTTCTTGCATATATCTCTAACTCTTGGTCATCCTCCTTTCGGGATTTCGGTGAAACTTTTGCTATTGCGCTAGACATATCGAAAGCTTTTGATAGAGTCTCCTCCTATAGGAGGAGATTGTAGATACCAATCGACCAGGAAGGTACTCCGAGGGGTATGTCAGGCAGGAGACGGAGTGCTGGAACTCCCGTTTCTCCTGAGGTTGCCATAATGAAACTGCTTTTAAGCCAATCACGGCTTCAAGATCTCTATCATCGGTAAATGCAACATGACACCACAGCCAATTAAACTAGTGATGTCACCAATAAAACACTACGTCAGGAGAAAACAGTGGGCTGATCGTCGTCTCGTTTAACAGACTTTGGAGGCGTTGAGCAACCTCTAAAAATTATTTTTAATGGCTGTGATTTTACATGGCTTAATTTTTAGGCAAAATGTACCAAATGGAGGTTAAGCTCATTAACCTTTAATTTTTTTTTTTTGCATTACCCAACTACACATTCTACCTTTCTAATTTTCCACTGTTGTTTCAGTGGTTACTGGGTTCAGCTTGAGGTTAGGTATCAATTTTTCCATTATTTTCCACGTGTAAATTATGGCGTTTCTCTTTCTTCTTTGCAGTGAATTTAGATTTAATTTAAGAAGTCTTCCCCAGTAGTTGAGTTCTTTGCAGCCATCAATCTTTGCTGTGAAATTTCTTTGAATTTATTCGTTTATTAATTTTTTCCTTTTTATATGGGAACATTAAGACTGATCAGTATTCAAGTTTTGGTATGAACAGCGTTTTCAGCAGGGGAATCATTACTTTATTGTCGCTTCTTTTAAAAGCTCTCAGTAACTGTCCCGCGACTCTTTTTGCTTTGTTTATCGCTATCTGATTTTGTTTCGCACATTTCGCATCATCGGTCATTATAACTCCTAAATCCATTGCTTTCTTGCTTCTCTCAATTTTCCATGTTTTAGCTTCTCATTCCTTCTCATTTATCGGTGTTAAATTTCATGTTGTCTTCTGACCATTTGTATATTCTGGTCGTGTTCCTCTGTGGAGCCTTCACCTCTTCTGCATCACTGATTTCTCTGCTGATTTTTGTATCGTCTGCAAAGGATGTTACTATACTGTTGTTGGTTACTTCATTGACTATGTCTGTTAGCATGATAATGAATAGGAATGGGGCCAGTACTGTTCCTTGTGGTACTGAGCTGCGTACTTCCGATTCTGATGATGATATATCTTGGATTTTTACGACCTGCTGACGTTCTCTGAGGAGAAGTTGCAGATCCATTTTCCCACTTTGTCTGTTGTTCGCATACGTTTCATTTTATGTGCTATTATACCAAGATCACATTTGTCGAAAGCTTCAGCAAAATCCGTGTATATGACATCGTAGTTTTCATTGCTTTCAAGTGCGTTTATGATATTGTGGTGATAGGCATGATCTTTCTGATCGGAATCCGTGGTTTTTTCTTTAACTATTCCTTCAGATATCTTGGCGAGATGGGTCGTCGGTGACACTAGTCTATAGTTCTTTGTTCAAGATCTATCCCCTCCTTTAATATATATATATATACAGGGTGTCCCATAAGTCCGGCATCATAGGAGAAATTCATATTTTTCTATTTCTACAAACCATAATTCATATTTTTCTCTTTCTACAGGCCATAATGTCTGTGAGCAAGGAAGAACGAATCCAGATAATTCTACTCATAGGAAATCAGAGTCAGAGAGAGGCCGCTGCTGAATTTAACAGACTGCATCCAGACCGCGAGCCAATAACACAGAGTTGTGTTAGCAGACTTGTTGCAAAGTTTAAGGAAACAGGATCCATAGAAGATAAACCACGCAGTGGACCTTCAAGGAGGTCCACTGACGATAATACAGCGACTGCTATCCTGGCTCATTTTAACAGTCCCAATAAGTCTCTTCGGCGATTGTCCGCCGAGACAGGAGTGTCGAAAAGTAGCATCCATCGCATTCTTCAGGTTCACAAATGGCATCCATATAAACTTCAGATCCTACGGAAATTAAGCGAAGATGATCCCGACCGGCGGATGGAATTTTGTGAATGGGCTACGGAACAATATGCTCGGGATGCCAATTTCCCGTCCACCATTCTGTTCAATGACGAGGCTGTTTTTTATGGAAATGGTGAGGTAAATCGACAGAACACCCGCTACTGGTCTCAAAACAGCCCTCACTGGTATACCTCTTCAAAGGAACAAGGTGCATCTCGGGTGATGGTATAGTGTGGCATTTGGAAGGATCGCATCATAGGCCCCCTCTGTTTCGATGAACATGTCACTGGAGGCACCTACCTACGTATGCTCAAGGAAGAAGCATTTCCCAGTGTCTTGAACGAAGAAGGAAATTTCCCAACATGGTTCCAGCAAGACGGCGCTCCTGCACATTACAGCACCCAAGTAAGGGAATACCTGTACCAACAATTCCCTGGTCATTGGATAGGACGTCGAGGGCCTGTGGAATGGCCAGCTAGAAGCCCGGATCTCACGCCACTAAATTTTTATCTCTGGGGCCACTTGAAAGCGCTGGTATACGCAGAGAAAATTAGGAATGTTGAACATTTGCGCGCAGCGCATTATTGGGGCATGTAACACCATTACTCCTGACATCATTCACCGTGTGCTTGCTGACTGGGTATCACGTCTGAATTTGTGTATTGAAAACAATGGTGGACATATTGAGCACGTTCTGTAAATAAAAGCTTTTGTTTTGCCTTTTTTTTATTATTTTTCCTATGATGCCGGATTTATGGGACACCCTGTATATATATATATATATATATATATATATATATATATGACAATGTTTGCTCTTTTCAGGCTGCTCGGTATTTCTCGCATGTCCGGGATCTTCTCCATATCCAGTAATAGTAAAGGGGTTTAGCCATTATATTCTTAGAGATTTTAATCAGTACGGCGTTCCCTTTGTCCAGGCATGCAACCGAATGCGATTTAATTTGTCCTATAGCTCGCGCTATCTTCTGGGGAAATAAGAAACTTATACACTCTCCTTGTAATTTCTCTTCAAAGAATGCATCTCTGTCAGGTGCCACTGTCACTTTTTGGGGTACTGAAAACGAGTCGTACTGGGCTCTCAATGTTTCAGATATTTCTTTTAAATTGTCAGTTAGTTCATGAGGTGACGTGTGCGTGTGTGTGTATATATGTATATAGTCTAAAGTCACTAAAAGAAAGCTGAATGGCAACACAAAGGGATAAAAAGAGCAACGCGGGCTGTTCGTTTGGTTTTGGCTGGACTAGAGCATGGTTATTCATATCTGACTACATCGTTGGTGCTAAGTTTAATTTGGTGATGTTTCTAAGGTGACAAATAGGGTAGAAAGTTGTCAATAAATAATAATAGTTAGGGGTAATGTCTATAGCTTCTAAATTAGTAAAGTTAGAGTTTTTAGGTAGATTGCTTTGTGGGACGCAGGAAATCTATGGTAGGCCCTAAAGAATATCTAATTCAACGCTCCGGTAAGTGCCTTTGTTGTTGTTTAGAAACCTAGTAACTTAGCGGGGTTACTAACCCCAAGTTATTACAGTTCATTATTTCCTTTCTTTAAGGGCCCGATAATGGCGCACGTTCTTGTTTTCCTTTTCGCAAAGCTATAGAAGTATTTTGGATTTTCTTTGTTAGTTCTGCCACATCTCCCTCTTCCCTCTCTGTATGACCCTTAATTAGGGATTGTATTTCCCTATCGATACTCTCCAGTTTTTCTTGTATCACTTCCCTGGTATTGTTCTCTGCAATTAATTCGCAGATGCTCTCTTTCTTTTGCGGAATATTGTTTGCTTTTGCCTCTCAAAAACATTCCTCTTTCGTTTTGGCTGTGCTTTCGGAACATATTTTCCTAAAATTTTCCGCGTCTTTTCTTCCAAGGTTATGCATTTATTTGGTTATTTTATCCTCTAAAACTGTTTACCACTCTATTTGGGCCATGTGTGATCTGATTCTTTTCCAATTTATAGTCTTTGAGTTTAGGTTAAAAATCTCAAATTTGCTTATTTCTTCAGTATGAGTATTTTCTTTTAAAGCTGTCACCAAATTAGTTGATATCTCGATTATGTTGTGGTATGAGATAAGTTATTTTTATATCATCAATCAAGTTGTTCGTGAATACTAGATCCAGGCAGTCATTTGTTTCTGGTGCTATCTGTATCTCTTGTGTTAACATAAATTCGTTTGCTGGAACCATCAACATTTTTGCTTGCTCTTTGTCTTCTCTTGTGCCCTCCTTGTTCTGGTGTATATATATTTCTACCCACCTTTTTGTATTTTATAAATGGGAAATTAAAATCTCCGCAGAGCATTATATTGGAGGATGGAGCGTTTAGGGATTTTATTAGGTTTCTGATATCAGCAATGGCACCCGAGAGTTTTTCAGTTGGGGTGTTTGGAGGTCTATAGATGACTACCTGCACCATGTTTAGTTTTTTCTATTTTTATTGCTAAAAGTTCAACGAAGTTCTTTGATTCACTTATGACTCACATACATAAATAGCACAGTCACCTTTACGTCACACTGTTCTATCAGCTTTGAGTAAGTTGTAACCATAGATATACGTCTCTTTTTTTTATCAATACAATATTCGCAGTTTTCCCACTCTCCTTGGCAATCTTTAAGACGTGTTTCTGAGAGCATACGATGTCCGCCCTTGTTTCGTCCATAAATACTTCAGGTATGAAACTTCAACTTTGTTTAGCGAGTAGTTCAGTTTTTGTCCTTGAATATTAACCAGAACATTTATGTTCTTAGTTTTACGTTGCCCCTTGTGCATTCCAAATTCATTATCTTTCAGTGTCGCGTCTTGTAGCCCTATGGTCCTCCGAGAAAGATCCGTATCGTCTTACCTGTTCTGGTAGGTTTCTTGCCAGGAAATAGTTCAGCTCGGGGGTTCCCAACTGTGTCGACTGCGTGTGCTGTATGAGGCTTAGCAGCCGTATTGTGTCTGCGATGTTGAAAAAATTTGGTTCGCGATTTATATACACAAGTTTCTTTTCGTTTTTCCTACTGTCCTTCGAGTTTGTTCGAAGGTGATGGTAGTAGAATCTTTTTCTGTATTTGTAGGTTTCATGTCTTACATAATTCTTGCAAATGGCGGGGTGGTAGAATTTGCATCCGTCACCGAATTTACAGTGACCATTATTATAGTAGAATTCGCATATAGTGGGGTGTTCAGTCATAGGGTGGATCGATTTTACATTTTTTCGATTTCCATATTCTAATAGAGACAAAAACTTGCGCATAGGTAATCATCTTCTGCCCCCGGCAGAGCGATGAAAATCATATTTTAGTAGTCAAAAACGTATTTTTAAACCCTAGCCTAGAGTCATAAAATTTTGCGTGTGTGTTATTTCATGCCTAAGCAACGATATAAATGCTATGGGAAATATATAAATGCATTATTTAAGACAAAGAGCCGATCTGAAAATATGTATAATATACATATTTTCAGATCGGCTCTTTGTCTTAAATAATGCATTTATATATTTCCCATAGCATTTATATCGTTGCTTAGGCATGAAATAACACACACGCAAAATTTTATGACTTGGCTAGGGTTTAAAAATACGTTTTTGACTACTAAAATATGATTTTCATCGCTCTGCCGGGGGCAGAAGATGATTACCTATTAAGCTAAGATTTTGCAGAGGCTATTTTCTCATGCATGCGCAAGTTTTTGTCTCTATTAGAATATGGAAATCGAAAAAAATGTAAAATCGATCCACCCGTCACTGTTCACTGCTCATATGTACACTATCCTTCTTTATATCTGCAATTGTCTCTTACATAATATCTATATACAGTTCCTTCCCCATTGTAACTGGAGGCCTTTGTTTTTTATGGTTGTTTCAGCTCCTTATTTGGAGATAACTTCAGTATTTTCGTGGTTGCTTTCTTGTTTTTTGCTATTTACGCTAGTGTCCTCCGTTTCAACATCTTGTTTTAAATTTTGGGCCTCTGTTACATTCATAGTCTCGCCCACTTTGTGTGTCAGTCTTCTTTTTTAGTTCTGCTTCACTTTTCTTCGTTTCCTCTTCTGTTTTTCTCTGCTCATCATTCACAGTTTCCGCTTTGGCTTTTTCCTCATAGTTTCTTATGTAGCTATTGTGTTCATTCTACAATTTGAAGGCATTCTGTAATCTTATGTAGGCCTAGAAATCACATGTGCATAAACCTATGTTAATGTGTGTGTGTGTGTGTGTGTGTGTGTGTGTGTGCAGGGCCGCCGAGAGGGTGGGGAAGCCGGGATAAATCCCCGGGGCCCAGAAAGAGGTGGGATAAAATCTAAAAATATTAAAGCAATTGATTAAATAACAGAGTAACTATAATTAATGAATATACATTTTACAGAGATCATCATAGTCAAACTGAAACAGATAAAATATCTGCAATCCACCTATGCCCAAGACCGACTGACAGATCTGGGAACCAGTGTATTTCATCAGAATCATTTACCACTTTGCTAGAGAGAAGGCAAAGAAAGTACACTTCTAATTATGAAAATCTTGCAGTATACAATTGTCTTGCCTGCATGGAGTGGTACTGCATTTGTAAATTGTATGGTGATAGAATTAATATAATTGATTCGAAAAATAAAATGGTCATTTTCCTCCGAGTTGTTTATTCATACTGTATGTTTTGAATAGTGACTTGGACATATAATCAGTTTGCTTGTTATGTACACAAAAAACATTCACAATAAAATACTGAGTAAACAAACAGGGGGACCCATATACCAATCCCTCCCCGGGGCCCGGGGCAGCTCTCGGCGGCCCTGTGTGTGTGTGTGTGTGTGTGTGTGTGTAAAATATTGTAAGTATGTGTCTATATATACACATTAATTTGGACATTAGAAATAGTACAAATCTGCATTAAATCGTATAGAGTATTTACATGTCAAAAAATGAGCACTCGGCAGAAATGTAACAAATGAGTGAGGCCATTTCAACGTTAAAACGCGCGTGAACTTATTTTGAATTTTTTGAAGTGAATAACCTTTATTAATAATAAAATAAATACATTGGTTTTACAATTTACAATGACATTATTAATTGTGAAGCTGGAGTATTTATTTTATTTAACTTTGTATGCTCACGGCAGGGGCGTACCTAAAGTATTTGGCACCGGGGCGAATCCTTCCCGTGGCACCCCCCCATAAATAATTTTAAAATTTAAACACACAGAAAAATATATCATGTTTGCAAGTAGATTTTTAAACAGTATAGTACTGTCATAAGCAAATTGGAAATAAGAAAAATGCAGGACATTAAAAATTTATGAACAGGTAATACTGCATTTTATTTTATACAAAAAACACATGAAATCTAGTCTCAACGCTCAGCCTATTCTTCAAAGGTAAATAGAGAAGATTCACAGTTTCTGCTTTCGAGCATTAATTTCTGCAAATTGATCAATGACCTCATCAAAATTCACCTTCTTTGCATATTCATGTTCAATTGAAAGTAAAGCCAGATTTGTCAATCTTGTCTGACTCATGGTCCATTTCTTTTGCCTCTTCAACGCTGATTTTGGCAGCTTCCAAATGCCTCCGAAGTCGTCCAATTTCCACACCGATATCTTCATCAGAGAATTCATCG
Organism: Bathynomus jamesi; assembly: GCA_023014485.1. Classification (NCBI taxonomy): domain Eukaryota; kingdom Metazoa; phylum Arthropoda; class Malacostraca; order Isopoda; family Cirolanidae; genus Bathynomus; species Bathynomus jamesi. Next base: position 232,260 of record JAJOZX010005117.1, read on the forward strand.
AAAATCTGAGTCAAATTTGGAATATACTTCCGAAGTTCTTCTTCTGTTGCAACAACCAAAGTGTTTGGCTGAATGACAGCGAAGATTGACAGAATTTGATCCATTGCCTTAGAACGAATCTCCAATTCTTGATGAAAGTGATCAAGACATTCAAACATAGCCCGTTTACTTCCTCTGGCAATGTGAAACCAGCATCCTTTGCCATCTCTCCTGGCATCCTTTTTCGGAGCTTTACTCTCCCTTTTCTTTCCATAGAAATGTCCATTTCCTCACACTTTGTACTTGCATAATGAATGGCCCTCTCCACAAGGCATTTACCGGGTATTATAACATCACGACGATGCATTTATAAACACTTAAACATCACTATGATACCACATTGTCAAAAATTACTGGACACTGGTAAAGTACCATGATATTGTTATAAACACCAGCACTTTATGCTTTATCATAATTATTTAATGAAACATACCTCATGTATGTGGAGTCACAGTGTCAAGTGTACAAGACTTGGAATGTCAGTTGCAGCCAGCTGGCTATGCTCAACAAACTGATGACTAAAACATCAACAAACGTTCGCCTTTCGATGTAATTTTTATGAAATATTTAATTTTTCGTTTGTAAATTTTGTATTGCCAATAAAAATAAAAATTTATTTTATAGTGGAAATTAACATTAAGCTGTTGTAATAGTTTAAACATTTCAATTTTTTTTTCTTACTTTCGCGAATTTTTCATTTGGTTTGAAAACTTGTACTGGTATTTCAACTCTCCCGATGGCACCGCCCTCCTGGCTGTCACCCGGGGCGGACCACCCCCCTCGCACCCCCCTTAGTACGCCACTGGCTCAGGGTGATGTACAAACCCTACTTTCAGTCAGTAGGGTATGTTCGGGTTTCATTATTTTTTCTGGGGTTTTATCGGGTTTTTTCGAATTTTCTATAGCTAATATAAGAAAAGTGTATAATAAAATTAAAAACCTGCCCTTTAAAATTTTTTGTGCTTATATACAGTATTTATTCATTGTTCTTGATAATGATTGTTGCTATTTTGTTACAGATACAAAGAGATGATTTTTTTTTTAAATATAACTTAGATATAATAGCTAAAGCTTAGTATTACCAGTATCTATACTAAATTATTTTTATTTAACACTAAGAATTTAAGAAACCATGCCATTTGTTGCTGGAAGTGGTAGGAAATCTTCTCATGAGTGAGCCGATGTCATACGAGTTGAAGGAAGCTCAAAAGTGAAATGCAAACATTGTGGAATGGAATTAAGTTCTAAAATTGAGAGAATCAGAACACATTTACAAAAATGTATAAAGAGAAATGAAAATCCTCCAACTCATGATCAAGTTGCATTAAATATTTTATCTGAATCATCAGTTTCTGAACTATCATTTGATTCATTTCTACCATCACCTTCATCAGCTTCTGGTGTCTCTGTCAACAGACCTGACAGTTTTTCTACTTCTCAACCTCCAAAGAAGAAGCCTAAATCTTTGTATTTCCCCCCATCAAGCAGTATTTGTAGTACTCCATTAAAGTCAAGATTGACCCAACCTCAGATGACCGATTTTGTCATAAAGACAACAGAAAAACAAAAGACACTGCTTGATCTATAAGTTGCCAAGTTTTTCTACAGCAATGCAATAGCTTTTAATGCTGCTAGCAGCAAAGAATATAAACAAATGATGAATCTGTGAAGACCTGGGTATTGCGCACCAACAAGAAAAGACCTAGCGGGAGATCTTCTTACTGAAGTACATGATGAAACAGAACAGAATCTGAGTAATGACTTAACAAATGCTACAATAACTCTGCTACAAGATGGATGGTCATCAGTGCGGAATGATCCCATCATTGCCAACTCAATCCACACTGGCCGCTCAACATTCCTGCTATCAATGACTGATTGTGGATCAGAGAAGAAAACAGCAGAATATTGTTGTGAACTTGCTATAGCTGCAATAAATGAAGTCCAATAGAAATACAACAAAGATGCGAGTAATTTGAGTTCAATAAAATTTTAGAGAGATTATTAATTAAAATAGCTCAAGTAAATAAAGTAATTATAAAATCCTTATAATACTATGATTATTTCTCTTTCTCATATTTTCAAGGTATTTGCAATCCGTACTCATAATGAGGGCAAAATGAAGCGCATGAAAGAACTACTTCAGGAGAAATGTCCTAACATACTAACCTATGGGTGTTCTTCTCATTACCTTAATCTCCTGGAGAAAGAAGTTACATCTAATAGTGTATTAAAACACAATCGAAATTCACAAGTATTTTCGCAGTCACCACCAGCCACATGTAAGTACCATATATATATATATATATATATATATATATATATATATATATATATATATACACAAACTCAGAATGGTTCCCTGATAATATATATATATATATATATATATATATACAGGGTGTCCCATAAGTCCGGCATCATAGGAAAAATAATAAAAAAAGGCAAAACAAAAGCTTTTATTTACAGAACGTACTCAATATGTCCACCATTGTTTTCAATACACAAATTCAGACGTGATACCCAGTCAGCAAGCACACGGTGAATGATGTCAGGAGTAACGGTGTTACATGCCCCAATAATGCGCTGCCGCAAATGTTCAACACTCCTAATTTTCTCTGCATATACCAGCGCTTTCAAGTGGCCCCAGAGATAAAAATCTAGTGGCGTGAGATCCGGGCTTCTAGCTGGCCATTCCACAGGTCCTCGACGTCCTATTCAATGACCAGGGAATTGTTGGTACAGGTATTCCCTTACTTGGGTGCTGTAATGTGCAGGAGCGCCGTCTTGCTGGAACCATGTTGGGAAATTTCCTTCTTCGTTCAAGACACTGGGAAATGCTTCTTCCTTGAGCATACGTAGGTAGGTGCTTCCAGTGACATGTTCATCGAAAAAGAGGGGGCCTATGATGCGATCCTTCCAAATGCCACACCATACCATCACCCGAGATGCACCTTGTTCCTTTGAAGAGGTATACCAGTGAGGGTTGTTTTGAGACCAGTAGCGGGTGTTCTGTCGATTTACCTCACCATTTCCATAAAAAACAGCCTCGTCATTGAACAGAATGGTGAACGGAAAATTGGCATCCCGAGCATAATTATGGTTTGTAGAAATAGAAAAATATGAATTTCTCCTATGATGCCGGACTTATGGGACACCCTGTAATATATATATATATATATATATTAGGGTGGTTCTTATTTTTCGAAATTGCAAATTTCAGCGTCTCACCTCCACAATATATTCCATTTGACAAAACAAAATATGCAAAATCTCAAATAATTATAAATATTCTTATTGGTTCCGCACAAGGACTCAAATTTAGTTAATTATTGAAACATAAATATGCGAATTTTTTATTAGCTTTCCACTATAAGGGCAAATAACAGCGGTTAAAGAACAGCATAAACTAAAATAGACATTGACTATTGATTAATTAGAAACTGAATTGAACTAAACATTTTAGGACTGAAAGCATAGTAGATTTGGTCTAGTCGGGATGGCTGCTTATGAGGCACCCTTAAATATTAATTGATTTTAATAAAACTTCTTTGGTACACGTTTTATATTAATAGGAAAAAAATGCGGGGGTGAAACCCCGAAATTTTATATATTTAATTTTTCCTATACATATAAGAACCACCCAATCAAGCCGGATCACTAGGAATTTGTGGATACTTGGAAGGGATAGGGAGGCTGTAGATTCGAAGTGGACTGGGATATCCAATGGTCGATAGGATGGACGTGAATGCCGACTCCTCCGTCCGCCGCGGGGCTCTCTTCGTGGAGAGGCGGGCCGACGGCGGGTGAGGGGGGCGGGCATACGGGGAGAGTAAGAAGCCGAGTTCCGCTGTGTTCCGCTGCTAGAGGCGGGGCGGCCTCCTCAAGACGTGGTCTTCCAGTGGTAGAGGACTCGGGGGGGCCTGGTTGCCCACCACCCGAGTTCTAGGACAAGTAGTAATAGTTTCCATACGTTATTAATTTTATGGAACACGGACCCAGGGGACGCAAGAAACCGCCTACCGGTGAGAAAGGGAGGCCGAGCGCAAACCGCAGGAGGCGGGGTACCTCGTCCCCAGGGGACACACCGTCGGTTTAAAAACGGGGCCCCGCGATGCGGAAGTTTGCCCCCAAACGGCGCAAAGACCCCAGCCTCCCAATCCCACTGGCCTGGACGGTATCAGGACAAAATCCCCCCGTGGACAAAATCCCCCCGTGGACAAAATCCCCTCGCGGCCAAAATCCCCCATGGACAAAATCCCCCCGGACACAATCCCCCCGCGGACAAAATCCCCCTAAGGCTTTATTAAAAAAAGAAGAATACGACTGACTTTATTAAAGAAGAAAAATTAAAAACACAATAAGAATAAGAATAAGAAAAGAGGCTTCGTGAAATTTAAGTTTAGACATAAATTTAGTTTATTTTCCATCTCCAGAGGTGTTGGAAGTTATTTAACCCTTAGTGATGGAGTTTATTAAAAGCAATAAAGGTGGAAGTTATTTAACCCTTAGTGATGGAGTTTATTAAAAGCAATAAAGGTGGAAGTTATTTAACCCTTAGTGATGGAGTTTATTAAAAGCAATAAAGGTCAAACAAAACTACTGTGTGCCAATTCTCGATTATTTTGAAGATAATTATATTGGAAGGCCATGCCGACGAGGACGAAGAGAACCCACTTTTAGCATTTCTATTTGGAATATGTACTCAAGAACAATTACAGAACTTCCACGTACAAATAACTCTGTCGAAGGCTGGCATAGACGCTTTGCATCTCTAACAGGATGCTCGCATCCAAACATATGGACATTTTAAAAGTTTTAGGGCAAGAAATAAGCTACCAACAGGCATTTATTTCTCAAATTATCGCTGGCTTGCCGACAGAACCGCAAAGGAAGAAGTATAAGTCTTCTTCTTCTCGCATTTTGAAAATTGTACAAGACTATAACAACAGGTCTATTTTTGATTTTCTTAAGGGAATTGCTTTTAATTTGTCTTTTTAAATTTTGAATTTTGTTTGACTTTGTGTTTTTAATTTTTCTTCTTCAATAAAGTCAGTCGTATTCTTATTTGTTTGCCCGGTTAGGTAATTGTACGCCCTTGACGATTGGTTAGGTTAAGTCGTGATATTTTTGTTAAAACTTTAATAAAGTCAGTCGTATTCTTATTTTTTAATAAAGCCTTAGGGGGATTTTGTCCGCGGGGGGATTGTGTCCGGGGGGGTTGTGTCCGGGGATTTTGTCCGCGAGGGGATTTTGTCCTAGAAGCGGCCTGGACACCCAACCATCCAACACAGTGACGCCCTAAGGGCGTCACCTCCGGAGGACAGCACTGGAGACCCGTACTGGGAGCCAAAGACTTTAGTGGCACTTAGCCCGTCTCCCCAGTAGCCTGTCCGGCATGGGTGACCCTTCCGGGGGCTAAGCCTCCGCCGACGTAGCCCACTGGGTCAACACGGGAGTCCACCCACCACAAGGTGGCCACAGGCGGGGGATACACACACACACACACACACTACTGTACAAAAGTCTTAGGCAAGTCTGAAAAAATCTTGTATTGATAAATTTTCTCAATTTCAAAGGTTAAAATAAACGTGTTAGCTTCAAGATTTATCATTTATTAGAGAACCATCACAATAAATACTGAAAAGTTACATACAGTTGTTGAAAGTCAGTATTTTGTATGACCGCCCTTTTCCTGCAAAACTGCTGCCATTCGATTTGGAATGCTATCTTGGAGTTTTTGTAAGAAATCCGCTGGAATGTTGTTCCATGCATCTAAAAGGACCTGCCATAGCTCTTCTCTCGATTTTGGCTGCTTTTCTCGCTTCTTTCTGTCTAAATAATCCAAAACAGCTTCAATAATATTTAAATCAGGGCTCTGGGAGGCCAATCCATCAGTTGTAAGTCTCCACGTTCTTTTATCCTCCAAATAGGTTTTAACTACACCGGCAGTATGCTCAGGGCCATTGTCGTGCTGAAAAATAAAGTTTGCCCAATTAATCTCCGACCTGATGGCACAGCATAATGAATTAGGATCTGTCTGTATCTCTCTGCATTCAGTATTCCATCAATTTTGATAAGATCCCAAACACCATTTGCTGAAATACAGCCCCAAACTTGGATAGATCCTCCACCATGCTTAGTTGTTGGCTGCAAACACATTTCCTTGAATTGTTCTCCGTTTCTTCTCCATACTGTCTTCTCTTTATGCCAAAAGTTTCAAATTTTGACTCGTCACTCCAGAGGACCCTTTTCCACTGGTCAGCATTCCAATTCTTGTGCTTTTAGGCATATCTGAGCCTCTTTGACTAGTTTCCTTTCCCGAGAAATGGCGTTTTGATTGCCATTCGACCATTAAGACCATTTCTGATGAGTGACCTCCTCACGGTGGATGAGTGGACTTGTAACCCTGAGGTCTGGGCGAGTTCTGCCAAAAAGTTCTGCACTGCATTTTAGTCTATTTCTGAGAGATGTTAGCTTAAGGTGTCTCTCATCGTTTTTAGAAAGTTTCCTTGTCCTTCCACTGCGTTTTCGATCTTCAACTTTGCCTGTTTCGCGCCGTTTCTTCAAAATTGCTCGAATACCACATCTTGATACCCCAGTTTGTCGCGATATTTCTGATTGAGATTGACCATGCAATGGATATTTTAGCCATTGTTTAACCAATGTAAAATTTTAGGCCTTTATCTGGAAAAAGAGAAAATTAACAATTAAGAAATTTTATTAAAAAATATTAAATTTCACTTATTTAGGAGCATTAAACAATTACAAAAACATACAATATAAGTTCTGTTTACAAACTGTTACTGAATGAGCTTAGAATATCTCTTAAAATAGTACCTAGAAGCTTTGTGTTAAATTCCGTTCTCTCCAACAGTAGCACGTTTTGATGAAACATCCGTTTTCTTTGTTAAACTGCCTAATAACCGAGATTGACAATGACTATACATTATAATTTATATTTATAATAAAACAACACTAACATGCTGAAATATTCAACATAATTATTAAAAAAACAAAAAACGCAACTGTACAAGGGTGCCTAAGATTTTTGCCCAGTGTATATATATATAATATATATATATATATATATAATATATATATATATATATATATATATATATATATATATATATATATATATATATATATATATATATATATATATATACACACTCGTTACATTAAAATTTAATGATACTTTATTTTTACTGCATTAAGTTAAAATAAAAAATTGAGTTACTTTTCAAAATAATGTTTTAACCAGAGAAACAACATTAAAAAATAACATTTAAATTGATAAAATTGATAAAAAATTAATTACATTTTTTTAAAGTTGTTTATTAATAAAATGGCAACTGATCATCAAATATAGACTAAGTAAGGAATTGTATAACAACCGAACACTTTGCGTAGAAATAGTTTAAGATCAGGAATTTGTAGAAAATTCAATGTTTATGTCGAGTGTAATAATGAAATTAGTTATACCATAGGAATATACTGTTTTAAAAGTTGAAATAAAAATAATGAGTTAAAATTATGTAAAAATATATTAGCGAGGTATACTGTAACAGAGTGAATCAAGGAAAAATGGAGGGTGCGTTGAAAGCAGTTGTGAGAAAACCGATACTGGATGGAGATATTGGAGATGCTCCGAGATGTTTGCACGAAAGTGTGTTAGTGCTGACACTTTTGTATGGGTGTGAAACGTTGGCATGACATTAAAGGAAGAAGGTGAGAGTAAGAGCAGTTGAGATGGAGGAGTGTGTGTGGCGCGCGTCAGATTGACAAAGAAATCGTGTGGTCCTGGAAAATATGGTGTTCATAAGTTCATTGGAAATGATAATGAAGGAAAGTGTTTAAGGTGGTTTGGACATGTTCAAAGAATGGAAAATGAGAATTGTAGAAAAGTATGTCTAAGAGTGCGAAGGTAGGAGGAGGAAAAGAAGGCCGAGATTGATGATGGATGGGCATGGTGAATGATTGCGTGAGTAAGTGTGGACTTGATTTAGGTGATGCACGAGGAGTAGCTGCAAGTCGATTGGAACGGACGAGGTTTGTCAGAAGTATGCAAGTTGGGATGTATCTCTATTTGTGACAAGGCCTGAAGCGCCACCACACATGGCGTATGAAGCCCTGCAGGTGTGGAATGTAGTCATGTGGGGACTACGTGTATGAATAGTGTACGCTTTAGTTTGTTTTCTCCTCTTCACTAGTTCCAGTATTTTATATCCGGACTGTTTTTGTCTTCTCACTCCAGTTCGTTGGAAAACGAGATATTGATAATGTATGCGTGTATGCATATAATTCAGTCAGTATGAAAACGGTAAATTGAATTAACGCTATCAGAAAAAAACATTATTATCCGAGCATGAATGCATGGTTCGAGCCCGGTTACCTTTCTCTCGTTATGCTTTCATCTCCATTTTATACGGTGTGTTCTCGGATTCATCTCTCACACACACACAACTTTTTCTCTAATTTCTTTGTTGGTGGCCTTACATACCTTCGAATCAAGCACGTTACAATGGATCATTTCGAGAATTTCTTTCGCTCGATTTATCATATATTCTTCTCCCCGGAAATGCTGAGGTTCATTGTTCTACACATCTCGTGTTTCTATATATCTTAGCCTTAAATTCTTTTCAGCCTGAAAGGATGACAACCAAACCAAACCAAACCAAACCAAACCAAATTTTACCTAAACCCAGGCCCAGCACTATGGGCGGGCCTGAGAAGGCCTGACCCACCCACTTTCTGTACCTCCCCAGTTTTCGCTATTCAGTTATGAAATTCCCTAAAAAAAGTAAAAAAAGTAAAAAAAGTAAAAAAAAGAACAAGTCACCCCGTGAAAAAAATTATTAGACGACTTACAAAAAGTAATAAATCACAAATATTTCACGTTTGGCTATAGCCAACGCAGGAGAAATGGATTATTTGCTGGTAGGAAGAAAATGCTGATCTTTTCCTACATATACTGAATTCTTCAAAAGAATATACGAAATTTTATCTTTTAGTATCTGGCAACACAGGCTCAGAACAATAAACCTTACTATTCATACTGATGATAAAGTTATGTCGTGTAATTGGTGCTATCGCAATATAATGAATGAATTGCTTTGAAATCTTTGGAAAATTACCTTAAATTGAATAAAATTACCTTAAAATGGTCAACAAATTTTAGTTATGTATGTATGTATCGTGTCCATGGGCGGATCCAGTGGGTCATAGGGGGCCACATGCCCCCCCCCAGGCTAGACCCTGAAGGAGACCAAGTCTAAATTTTACGTCCATAAAACGCTTCACACCATTTTTTTTCAAAATTGACCATAAAATCCACAATTTTCATGGAACTACTATAAATTTTATGCCATTGTGCTCAGTAGATATTTGTCCCTCGTAAAATATCGTTTTCTGTTAGTGCCATGTACAGAGTGGGAGAAAAGTCTTCAAAGATTTTATACATACAGCTATTTAGTTAACAATATTATACAGATAAGTATTCAAATTATGAAATAAGTCAAACAAAAAGTATACAAGAATTTTATTCATACAAATATTTCGTTAAATTGTAATTTAATCTTGAAAGAGTTCTCCATCCGCCATGATACATTTGTGGATTTTCTCTGCGAAACTCTTCATTGTTATTGTTCTTCTGAACATATTCAGTAGGATCCTTTTCAGTTCTTTATCTATTCTACGGCCAAGGCATTCACATTTAGATGAATGAAACCAGAAATGTAGAGTCTGTAGCGCAAATAAGCCCAGAGCCAGAAATCACACGGGGTTAAATCAGGTGATCTAGCTGGCCACTCGATGGGACCTCGCCGCCCAAGCCATCTTCCTTCAAGGTTCGTATCCAGAATCTCACAGGCAGCTGCAGAGTAATGTGGCGGTGCTCTATCATGTTGATAAAGCAAATTGCTGCCAACACCAAAAAAAAAAAAAAAAAAGCTTTACGAATCATTCACAATCCATAGCTACTTAACCTAACAGCAGCTGACGAGGAAGCTTCTAAACAGTGGCTGCATCCTCCAGCGCAGGACACGTCAACGCGAAGAGGCGACGTCAAACCAAAACATCAACGCGCTGGTGGCCAAACTTCCTCAAATCTCCGTGCAGCGGGCTGTCTACGGTTGGCCAGACTGGCAGTCGACGGCCTGTTGCGTGGCACGGTCAGAGTGCCGATCGGCTCCCGGGGCCGGACCTATTCTCAGCGTGCTATTTTTTCAATTACAGGGAACAATTGCGTGCTCCCCGAACTACTCTTACTCTCTGGCGACATTAAGACTAATCCAGGCCCCACTACAACTTACACATGTCACCATACACAAAGACATAGACACAATAGCACCATGAGACACATACAGAAGTATAATATTAACATATTACAGTACAACGTAGATGCCTCACAAACAAAATCATCATGCAGCTTAGGGAATTCGTACACAAACAAAAATTCACATAGCACTTCAAGAAACAAAACTAAAACGCACACACAAAACACCATCCCTGACTTCACGGCGATCCGTCAAGATCGTACTGGGGGTAACGGGGGTGGACTCATCACTTACATACGTAAAAGCATTAGCTACACTGATGCTACCCAAAACATTACAAACACAATCCAAGCAGATAACACGATAGAAATACAGGCAGTTAACATTAAAACACGCGCAAAACACAACACCACACTAATCAACATTTAATCCCCACCAGATAGTTCACCTCAGGTGCCAGCCAATTACAATCCACCAGTTACACAATCTTGCCTCTCTCACTAATGTCATCTAGGAGGAGACTTCAACGCCAAAGACACTAGTTGGTACCTGCACAACCAAAACAACACCAGAGGCGCCAACATAGCCACACAACTAAACAGCCTCTTCATTCTTAACAATACAGAAGAACATACACACATACCACATCAACAGGATACTCAAACTCCCCCAGACATAACGTTCTGTTCCCCTCACTAGCAACACATACACAATGGAGAACAGAAAAAACAACTGTCATCAGACCACCTGCCATCATCATTACAACACATTCTACACTGCCCCAACAGCCTTAGGCACACTTACAGAAATTACAAGAAAGTTGATGGGAACAGTTCAAAAACAGACTGAGGAACAATTCACCACATCAAAACAGCACACCATAAAACATCGATACAACACTCAAGACATTTAATCAGATTATCAATAATGCAAAAAATACATACCCAAGGGCAACATTAGGAAATACAACCCAAATTACACTAGAGAAATAGCCCACCTCATAAGGCAACGTAACAACCTCAAACATAACACACAAACACCACACACAGAAGCCATAAAGCAGCAGATACAACAGCTCAACACAGAAATAAACAACAAACTCAAAGAAAAACAAACAGAAACATTCAGGGAATTCATAACAACACTAAACCACTCCACAGATACATACAGGCTATACAAGACTATAAACAGCATTACCCACTCTAACAGCGGCATTCAAACCTCACACGCGGCTATCTGTCGCAGCCAAAATAATATCCCAACATACACACAACAAGCTAACATTCTAGTTAATCACTACGCAAAGATAAGTCACTTAAACAGAGACAACAACCAGAAACACGCAGACAAACAAACAGCCAGACACAAGAAAACCTACAGACTCGACACGACCATTACACCCTTCAATACAGACCAGACCACCAAGATCATCAAAAACATTAAAAATTCGAAGGCTACTGGACCAGACAACATATCTAACATACACCTTAAACACTTGGGCCCACAAGGAATACTAGCTCTCACAAATATCAGCACATATTCATACCAACACTGTATTATTCCTGACATATGGAAACAAGGTAAAATTATTACACTACTCAAACCAAACAAAAATCCAACAGAACCAGCTTCCTAGACCCATTACTTTACTATGCACACCTTCCAAAGTAACAGAAAGACTAATCTTACAAATCACCAACCCACACATACCACTATCGCCTACTCAACATGGATTCAGACCTCACCACTCAACCACGACATTACTCACTAACCTGACGCAGCACATCATGGATGGCATCAACTCTAGAAGACCAGCTCAACGTACACTATTAGCAACAATAGACATTAGTAAAGCATTTGATGCTATCCCACGCTTCCCTCTCATAAACAAAATACTCAACACAAACATGCACAATAACACCAAAAGGTGGCTGAGCAACTATCTCTCAGGAAGATACTCACATGTCACATTTAATGGCAAGTCATCCAAAAACAAGCTTTTTCCGAACGGGGTCCCTCAAGGCTCTGTTCTCTCACCAACACTCTTCAACTTATACATGCATGACATTCCAACACCCATAGATAACAAGCTTACCTTATCATCATATGCAGATGATATCACTCTAACATCCACCCACAACAACATCGACACCGCTACAAATAACCTACAAACATACATAAACAGTATACAAGACTGGCTCACACACAATAGACTCAAAGTAGCGCCCACAAAATCAACCATCACCTTGCTTACAAGCAACACAAAAGAACACCAGGTAATTCCACAACTTACACTAAACAACATCAACATTCCACACACTCACAGAACCAAAATACTAGGTGTCACATACAACACATCATTATCTTTTGCAAACCACATTCAGGACATTAAAAACAAATGTACGTCAAGACTTAACACGCTTAGGGTACTAACAGGCACAAACTTTGGACACCAGCAGGAAACAACATCACTCATCTACAAACAATATATTCGCTCAGTTATGGACTATGCTAGCCCATGCTGGGCACCCATTATCTCAAACACACACATAAACACCTTACAAACAATACAAAACAACGCACTTCGTATCATTACAGGATGCACTCAAACAACACCAATAGAACACCTGCACACAGAAACAAAAATACTAAAAGTTAGGGAACATTAGACATGAGGGGAACACAATTCATGGCAGCAGCGACAACTAACCCACAACACCCTTGCCACTACATGTACAATCATGCACCAACACCTCGCACCATTAAGGTAACACCAGAGAGACATTATAACCAAATACTCCATTCCATACCACGCCCCACAGACATCACACAGTACAGAAAACACACACACACACACCTAACCCACAAAGCACTGACACGACTCGGTCCGAATGCGGTCCTAGGTGCGAAGCCGCCGCCATTAACAGGTCAGAGATCAGCCTGAGCAGATCGGATCGAGTTAACTTAGCACGATTCCGATGTGGACATCACCCCAACTTATGGACATATAAACACAGACTAGACAACTCCATAGACGACACCTGCCACCTGTGCCAAGACACACCACAAACAATTGAACACATTATGACGGACTGTACCGCTCTAGCACAACAACGAACACAACACAACATCACGAGTGCGCTGAACCTCTGGTCCACTCCGGAGAGGGCGATCGGTTACCTGCGTGCCGCCGGCTTGCTCGATCAGGGTGGGCTGATCGGCTAAACAACAACAACAACTTAACCTAACATACAAGTTCAATTTTGTCATCCAGTAAACTTAATACGAAAATAAGGCCAACATAGCCACTTAACCTAACATACAATCTTATTATAACACTTAACTTAATATGCATAATGATAACATAACCTAACCTAAACTGTGGCAAAACTTTGTCTCTCAGTACCTGACAATAGCGTTTTCCATCCATCGTATCTCTTGATGTCAAAGGAAACGAGTTCTGAATTATCATCAATGCACGCCCAAACTGTTAGTGTAGCCGTTTTAACAGGTTTACCCATCGTAGTTTGGGATTTTTTTCCGCTCAGTAGTGAACGTTGTGTTTGTTTCCTTTACTCATTAAACCGAAGACACGTTCATCTGAAAATTTGATCTTTCGAAGGAAATGTAGATCACTGTTGAACTTTTGTCTCAGTGGGGCGGTGGCCTTTGGTCAATTTGGCGCTCCTTCCAAATGCTTTATTTTTATTATAACTAGTACAGTTCCCGTCGCTTCGCTGACGGTTAGACAGGCTAAACTACAGAAAAGAACGCAGCCGTGAAAATTTGAGCTTCACATTGTGTCAACATTTCTGAATCTGGTATCTCCCAAAACCTCCTCACCCCCATTCATGCAACTTGGGGGCTAACCCCCTCCCCTCCCCATTACCCCCACCCCCACCCTTCCCCCATTACTGCCCGGGATAAATTTCACAAACAGACAAACAGACAGGCTAAACTACAGAAAAGAACACAGTCATGAAAATCTTGAGCTTCACATTTCCACCCGTAATACAATTTCTGAATTTTTTCTCAATTTTTTCTCACAATTTCTGAAAGTGTTACGGACGGACGGACAGACGGACAGCTCTCTTATTATAATATAGATTTTTTTTAATTTCTAAAAGCAAAAAAGTACATACATTTTTAAATTATAAAAATATCAACACCACCCTTGTAAATAGCTGGCAACTTGCCTTTCAATTTTATTTTTAGAAACTTTGTATGAAAATAATATTTCCCTTCGTATACTCAATTAAATTATGCTTTCCAGCTTTACATATTCATTTATTAATGGTTGTAAGCATTTGTAGACACAAGGTTAATGTGCTTGTAAACCCTTTGCGTAGTATTCACATTCACGATCTTCCTCTCTCTCTAAATGACTGATTCAGGTAATACTTTGAACAGATGGATTAGATAACGGCAATCAAATTAATTCCAATATTTAGGCTACTACCAGAAACCTGGTCTTTAACTACATTTTAATAAACGCTAAAAATTTGCCTGCTGGTGCTTAAAGAGTTAACATACTGTATGTATTTTTAATTCCAGTGTATGTAAATATATTTCTATATAATTAAACATCATTTTGGCGCAATTTTTACATATGTAAAGGTTCGCCCCCACCCCCGCTCGAAAATCTTAGATCCGCTACTGCTACTAGCTTTCCGCCTCTTCGACGATCTTTTTCCAGGCTCGCTGTTTCCAAAAGTTTGAGCTTCCACTAGCGAATAGTAGTTACATTTGGTGGTGGTTTATTACATTTTTGTTGAAATAAACGCAAACTTTCTTCCCAATTATTATAAGAAATAGCCCACGATACAATATACACTTTTTTCTTCATTGCTGTATTCTATCCTTACTGACATGGCGTTGACTGGGGCTAGAGCCTTGTATAGTTGCTTTGAAAAGTATCACATACATTGCAGTGATATCATTGGAATTTATTTATTAATAAATTATTCTGTATGTATAAAATCATTAAAGACTTTTCTCTCACCCTGTATATA
This sequence comes from Bathynomus jamesi, assembly GCA_023014485.1. Lineage (NCBI taxonomy): Eukaryota > Metazoa > Arthropoda > Malacostraca > Isopoda > Cirolanidae > Bathynomus > Bathynomus jamesi. Next base: position 247,591 of record JAJOZX010005117.1, read on the forward strand.
TCGAATAGCCTACACCGATTTTTCCCTTCTTTAATCTGGCAACACTGTGTAGCAGCACAAGCAGAAAAGACCGTGGAACTGAGGGTATGCTATCTGTTCGCGTTTTTATGAATTTTGGGGCGAACTTCTGCAGTGACTGACATATTTTATCTTGAGTAAGTATTATATAATGTATATTGTATATACAGTATATTGTGGAACTACTCAATATCATGTAGAGAGTCTGAGCCTTGGCTTGTTAGGTTTTTGCTTTCGGCAATAGTAGGCTAGTTAGCCTAAGTCTTAGCCTTCGGCAATAGGCTGAGTTAGGGTTTTTTAGATTAACTGATACTAGCAGCAGGCAGCAAGTATCAGACATTTATATATTGCAAACAATGTAATTATACTTTAGTCATAAGAAATCAGCCTGTTTCCCGTTGCTACCTCACAGTATGGCGAGTGAAGCGTATGATAAATAAAAAAATGTGGCTCAAATAAAATACTCGGCATGATGTCTGTTTGGTGCCCATCCCTAGACTACCATCCCTAGATCCTCCCCTCATATACAGTATGTACCTATGTCTCACTAATGTACTCGTAACCTCGTAGCAGTTCCGTGCGTTGGTCTCTTCACACGAAGGTCAAGCTGGTGGCCCCAGTGATATCAGTGATCATTATATATCACATAAAATATCTGTTGAGCGCCGCTAATTACCCATACTTGTTAATACAGTATTGCTCAATCATTGTCATCACAGTAAAGTAAAATAGCATAGAATAATTACTTAATTAACCTTTTCTAAAATGTGCCCCCTCTAAACAATTGGGTGCCCCGCGCAAACATCATGCTGCCCGCGGGCCTGCCTAAACCTAACCGCGCACAAGGCGATAGTACCATAATAAAAATTACATTTATAGGTTAAATGAATTAGACAATTTATCGTCACTTAAACAATAATAAAATTAACTCGCGTACAATAAAAGACATTATTTCCCGAAAAAACAAATGTACTTTTACTGTAATAGGCCACGCTGGCTTTCTAAGGTTAAGCTTTCAAAAAAAAAAAAAAAAAAAAAAAAGTTATCTGGTGCTGAATTCAGTAGTGTTGCTCATTTCAGCACGTTGTACTGATTATTGTCAAATGTTACAAATTTAAAGCATTTTTCTTATTTTTCTTTATTTTTCTCCTTTAATTAAAATCCCGGTCCTAATAAATCTCATATTATCTGGTTGCAATCTCAATCATTTCATAAACAGCATATATATATATATATATATATAATATATATATATATAAAAGAGTATGTATCATTACCAAGTGGATTCGGATAAAAATAACTATGAGGGTTTGCGACCACAAACGGAAAGAAAAAATTAAAATGATAATCACAATAACACTGATGAAGATCATTACGATAGCAACCTACTGTATATATGTAATATCCTTCATACAGGGTGTCCATAAATTATCTTTACAAATTGTTCCTCTGAATTTAAAGATAATTTATAGACACCATATATATGTATATCCCTTGAGTAGCCTTATGGTTAAGACGCTGGGCTGCTGCTGGGACGTTGTTCGAATTCCACGTTAAACTGTCGGTGTAAGCTCTAAGGTGAAGTGAAAAGCTTGACCTTCGTCAGAATGAACAATTCGGGCCGAAACAAAACCAAGGTTAAACAAGGTTATATATACGAGAGAAAGAGAACTTTGGTAACCATGGTTTTACTTCGGTACGAATTGTTCATTCTGACGAAAGTGAAGCTTGTTGCCCCACCTTAGACCTACAGCTTAACGTAAAATCCGAACTACGACTCACCACAGGTGATCAAAAATTACAAAGTCCCAACTCAGACTCGATCTCACGACCTCCCCCCGATCAGCAACTCAACGTCTCAACCACTAGGCTACCCAGAGTACCCATTTACTTACTAACCAATTTTTTTTCGAAAGGATGAACAACTGAGTGAGCTGCATGCCACCTACGATCGCCTGGAATCGAACCCGGGGTTAACCATATACGATATTGTAGTGTTCCTTGTTAATACGTTAATTTCCATTACTATTCTACTTCTTTAAGGGTATTTTCTGTTATAAACAACACCATTCCCAGTGGCGGACCCAAGATTGTTTTTGGGGTGTTGCCCAAATTTCCACTGTCGACATTTTTCCGAATCGCGACGTGTTCCATGCTCAAAATTTTTGTTTCGCGACATATGTCAAAAACAAATTAATATTTAAATGGGGTATACAACTTGTTATCTGCCTTTTTTTCTATTTCAGCACTTAAGAAAGCTTTTCCAAATCCAAGTCATCCTTTTCTTACATATGAGTCATAAGAGACTGATTTGACATAACCTTCCTAATGAAGAATTATAACAACAAAGGAGCTTTAAATCGCATTCATCATTTATTACTCTTACTTCTTCCATAGTCAAATATTGATATTCTCATCTTTACAATGTAATTTTTTCTTTACAATGTTTACAATCTTTAAGTATATGTATTTTTTTATAATATCATTTCAATTTTTATTCAAATGAATCAATACTCAAATTGCTTTCATAGTAAAATAATGATGTTCTAACAGAATTATACCATGGTATTCTTTTGTAATACATGTATATTAAATCAAAGCTACATTTACATCAGGAGTTGAAATTATTGAAAATTACCCAACAGAAAAGAATAAATAAAACAGTTAACTCTAGGACATAAATCACAGCTACCATTTCAGGAAATGCATAACATTTGGCACTATACAAGAAAAACATAGTAGTATTCAGTAAAGCGCTATGGTAAGGCAAGTAATTTCCCTATCGCAACTTCTCAGCAAATATGCAAGATGTACATTGTATAATGTATGAAATAAAGCTCTAGAAAAAACCATGACATCTGCCACATGTTCATTGAATACTTATCCTTTCACATAGACAAAAAAAAACATACATGTATATTAACAGAGTACATACATGCATTATTTCTGAGAAAAAGGCGGTAACAAACTAGTTAGACTAGTCAATACAAAAATATGTACTTGGAGCTCATAATCGCATACCATTATTCAACACAGTTCTTGGTTGTCCTTACTCCTTGTCCGAGAGAATGTCCACAAATTGCATACATCTGCTGTGCTTCCTGGCAAACACATCAATCACTTTTGAAATGTCAGTGGGTACCTTGTAGTGGACATTCATCAAGGCAAGTCCATTGAGGCGTTCATTCGTCATGGTGCTCCTGAGCCAGGTCTTCAGGCGACGCAAAGCACTGAAACTTCGCTCATTCTCACAGCTGGTCACTGGAATGGTACATACAAGCCGCAGGATGGTTCTGATATTTGGAAAAAATTCCTCATCTGCGAATGGCAATGCATCTCGAGGACTAGAAGGTACCTCTTTCTCCCAAGTTTTCCACTTCCTCTCCCACATCTTGAGTTCAAGTTCCAGTGACCGCTTCTCTGGAAGGTCATGGCTGTAGGATGTTACTAGCTGCTGCGTCAAGACCTTGATGTCAGTGTCAGACCCCAGGAGAATTGCAGGCACAATGTGCATTCCTTGAATGACAATTTGCTGGCTTGAAGAGAATCTCTCGTTCAGCTGCTGGTCTAGATGGTCAAGTAGTGGGATGGTAACATTGCGTTTGTAGTACTCCGTTACAGATTTAGCAGGGGCATTGTTTCGGAGAGTCTGTCTACCACCTCCTGGGGGCTTTTACATCCAAGTTGAGTGCTTGAGCAATGTCTGTGGCTTCCTCAAAGCACTCACCATGGAACGAGTCAACATCTTGCCTCATCGAACAAACCATGTGTCTAACGTCACTGACATGTTCATAAGCACTGATAATGTCCATAGCTCTGGCTTGTAGTTTCTTACACAGTCCTTTTGTAGCAGACAACACTTTGCTGGTCGTGACAGCGAGAACACGAAGTCAAACTGTGCAATGGACGAAATGGACGCGAAATTTCAAATAAAAAATTTTGGAGTCCGAAAAAAGGGTGTTGCCCGGGCAACTAGGGCAACACCCCTGGGTCCGCTACTGATTCCCACTCTGAAGCACAGGGCGTGACCGATAAAATGAACACGGCGGTTTGACTAAAACAGTTTATTAATTTTGGCTTTGGATTTGACGAATGAGGCTTTTAATATATTGTTAATTTAACCTCAGATAGAGGACAAATCAGGAATCGGATCACCTGAAGATCAGGGCCCCCAGCCTTCTTTAGTTAGGTTTATAAGGCTAACTAACGAAAAGATCACGACTTCACCTAACCAATCGTCAATGGCGTACAGTTGACCTAACGATTGGTTAGGTAAAGTGTGATATCTTCGTTAGTTAGCCTTATAAGGCTTATAAGGCTAACTAACGAAGGCTGGGGGCCCTGATCTTCAGGTGATCCCAGGAATCTATTTACATGACTGTCACTACGTTATCCGTCTTTAATTTTATATAATTTTGGACTGAAATCCAGCGCATATATATATATATATATATACTGTGTGTGTGTGTGTAATGAAAAGAAACCTCAAACTATTGATAAAAATAAAAAAATACATATACGGTAACTAAGTTTTGTCGTTTTCTTGTCAAGTTTGAGTAACTTTACCACGCTCTTATAAACTGGCCAAGTTTTCACCATTTTTGTGCGGATGATAAAATTGCAAATGCAGCATTTCAATACAATACAGAAGAGATATCTAGACACACACAATAGAAATAGGTTTAAACGGACAGGCAAATATACGACCTGAGCGCCATTTTAGGATATTTGTACTACTATTCACGGTATGGAAGATAATTCTTGAAACAAGAATTATACAGAATTAGCTAAAATTAAATATAGACTTAGCTTAAACTAGAAACTAATTTTGTATGCAGGAAGGAGGGGCTAAGAGCGAATGCCCCCAAAACGCCCTCCCACAGAGAAAGATGATAGCCAAAATCAAGGTTCAAGGTTTTTAAAATGCCTGGACACTGCATTTGAAAGATTGGAGGTCACAAACAGGGGGAAAGATGGATTAAGGAAGATTGTTCCAGAGTTCACTGGTTGAATAGATGAAAGATTTAAAATACCGATTAACCCTTGCGTTAGGGAGTTGGACAGAAAAGGAAAGAAACTGTCGAAAGCCTGGTACTGCGTGGTCTCCTTAAAAGAGGAGGCATGCAGTTAGATAATTCAGAAGAGCAGTGTCCGTTATAATAGCGATAGTAAAAAGAGAATGAGACAGCATTGCGGCGAAGAGAGCAAGATTGAAAACAGTCAGTAAGAGGCGGGGAATTGATGAGATGAAAAGACTGATTCCACCGATAGCTGTGTGCACCGGTAGTTGTGTGGAAGATTGTGACGAGCAGACAGATAAAGAAACTGGATTTTTTAAGCATTTTCTCTGCCCCAGTCAGAGATAGTGGAAAGATCAGAGGTCAGGTGTACCATAGCCGTCCAACGCGAAGCATAGCGTGTCTCTTGCGAGGGACGCTTTGTGAAACGGGTGGAGAAGTGAAGAGTGGAATCATCGGCATAGGAGTGGACTATGGATAAGACAAGAAGTGCGACTTTATAGATCACTGATGAATAAAAGGAAGAAAGTAGGTGACAGGACAAAAACCGTAAGGAACACCACTCTTAATAAGCTTCAGAAGAACAGTGGTCATCTACAACGGCAGCTATAGATCGGCCAGAAAGGAAATTAGAGATGATCGCACAGAGAGAAGGATAGAAACCAAAGGAGGGTAGTTTGGAAATTAAGGATTTGTGCCACTCTATCAAAAGCTTTTGATATGTCAAGCGCAATAGCAGAGGTTTCACCGAAATCTAGAAATAAGGATCTACAGATCTACAGAAGCCAAGGCTAACAAAAACCCTAAAATCCACTCTAAGGTTAGCCCGAGAAAAAGAAGAGAGTAGGGGGTTAAAAGAAGAGAATAAGGGTTAAGCAAGTAGCAAAACCTATCATTCGTGGGTTAACATTCATTCAGAAAAAAAGAAAGACTCGCCATCATCATCCTCTGGCCACTGCCGACAAGTTGAAAAAATAGTCGAAGAGAATAGGAAAGGGGTGAAAGATGAAAAGAAGTAAAATAAGAACGCTTACAAACCATGCAAACACAGTCTTAACTCAAACACTGTCATACTATACAAACTACAGACATGCAAGTAAAGAGACGATAAGAAAAGGAAAAAAAAAGTATGAAGAGTATAACAAAAAGTGGGTTAGTTTACGCTACGAGCTACGTTTAAGTTCGTGTTAGTCTATTTTTTTAATATAATTTTTTGTTGGCATATCACACGCTGGCATGTCACAAGCTGGCATTAGTCATCAACAGACTCAAACCTCGACCATTAACCCGAGAGCTCCTGTTGCTAATTGTTTTATTATTTTAAACGACGTTAATATTTTTAAAATGCCTATCTAAACGGTTTTTAAACATATTAACGCTTGGTAGAGTTCACGACGGACGCGGGAAGATTATTAAACTTATCAGTTACTTTAAACGTGAAAAAGTTTTTAGCGATGTTAGTAATGAAACGTCTGCCACGCAACTTAAATCCGTTATTATGAGTATTGCTATTATCGAAAATGAACAATGTCAAAATTTACGTTATCAATTTTATTAACGATTTTGAAAACTCCAATAAGCTCCACCCTTAATCTTCTAGTTTCGAGTGAATGCAAGTCTAACTCTTTAATCCTATCTTCGTAAGACTTGTTGCGTAGTGACGGAATTAGTTTTGTGGCGCGTCGCTGAACCCTTTCCAACCTATCAATATCCTCATGCAAATACGGGCACCAAAACTGACTAGGGACTTGTAAAGGGGCAATATAATATTCCTCGATTTAAATTCGAAATTACGCGCTATGAAGCCTAACATCCTATTAGCTTTTGCGCAAGACTCCAGGCACTGGTTCCTAACTTTTAAATCCTTAGATACGCGTACGCTTAAATCTACTTCCTCGTCAACGCTCGGTAACTGTATCATCCATCGTGTACGTGTAATTGTTTACTAGAACCTATATGCAAAACTTTACATTTATCTACGTTAAATTGCATCTGCTACTTATCCGTCCACTCCATAATCCTGTTTACATCGTCTTGGAGCCTATTTCTATCGTCCACGTTAAGAACTTTACCCCCTATTTTAGTATCGTCCGCGAATTTTGACACGTTACTGGTCAAGCCTACATCCAGAGATGGGCACGATCTTGATCTTCAAGATCAGATCGTGATCTTGAAGATCAAGATCGTGATCTGATCTTGATCTTGAAGATCACTTTTATTATGGTGATCTTGATCTTGATCTAAGATCACTTTATTTCTTGTGATCTTGATCTTGAAGATCACTTTAGACTTCAAGATCACTTTTAATTTCAGATTCTTAAATATGCCGCTATGCGAATGTCATTTGTTTTTTGTCCAAGCGACATCTGGTGGCAACTTTGTTCAACACCGACTGTTTATGTTTTCTGTTAGTTGGGTGACTTGCGTCATGCGTGGGCTCATGGAAGGTGTAGTTGCTGTGGAATTTAGGCTCGTAAAAAGTGTAATTTACTGTGCAATTATGTTAAAAGTGTTCTATTAATATATTATTATATAGGCATAAAATATAGCCTATAGGTCCGTATTCATAATAAATTAATTCTAAACATATTTTATTTACAGATTGAATTTTTTAATAATGAGTGCAATTTTACAACTTCAACAGGCTCCCAAGGGAACCAAATATTCTAGGTTGTCACCAGAACAGTATTCAATATATTTAGATAACAATGTTGGTAATAAGGATCAATCTGTGCTATTGAACGGAAAATATTTTCAAATTGTCGAAAAAACTGGTATCAAAGTTATTTGTAGGCAGTGTACAAAGAAAACTACAATTCTGTCTGCTGGCCTCGACTCAACAAGCAATCTTCTGAGGCACCTCAGGGTTAGTACTACTTAGTAACTAAGTAGTAAGTAGCAACATTAACATAATGGTTCAAGTCATATTTTAAGTGACTGGTGCCATACAAGACTAATGCTACATTTACATAGACGTCCATTTGAATATATTGTGCACTTCAGATATTAATAGATTATGGACTAGTAACTACATTAAAAACTGCCGATATCCAACTATAATAAAACGCCAGGTGTATCTGTCTTTCTCTCTGTCTGATCCATGTCTGTAATTTCTCCTATTTAGTTACTGAAGGACGAAATTCGGCTTTCAATTTAACATAGGATAAAAATGCACTGATCATGGTGAAAATAATTTTAGTTAAAGATAACAAAATTTTAGAATCTTGTTAAGTATTAATTTCAACTAGAAGTTTGATACTCTGATAAATATTATACAGGGTGTTCAAGAAGTCTCTCCGCATGATAATAATTTATTTTCTTGTGCAGAAACTACATTCGGATCTTTTGGGTGAATATGAATCGGAGAAGAAATCTCGCAAGCGTCCAGCTAAAGAAGAAGATGCCAGCGGCAGCAATGCTGGCCCTGCCAAAATTGCCAAGCAGTCAACACTAAGCATGTTCCACATTTCCAAGCAAAAACCAGGACCACCAATATGCAAGGATATCCTTGAAAAGAAGATTCTCTCGCTTGTGGCTAATGGGCTCCTACCATTGAGCCTAGTTGAACTACATGAATTTAAGGATCTTCTTTCATGTTAGTATAACTCAAATATTTTGCTATTTTTTCCATAGCTAATATCTGATTAAAATAATTAATCATATTTTTGTATGAACATTAGACTATCGCTAGCCTAGCTAAATATTTTGATATTTTTTCCATAGCTAATCTATTGTATTTGTTTTAATTTTTAAATATTTTTTTCAGACGTCAACCCGGCTGTTCAGGTGCCATCTAGACGCACCCTGGCTAGATCTCTTGCAACAACAACCAGTACAATGAAGGAAGACATACAAGCAAAACTGGCAGCAGTTGACCATGTGTGTGTTACATGCGACATATGGTCAACTAATCACCGCAGTTTCATGGGAGTCACTGCGCATTGGGTATGCTATTGATTTAGTGTATTATTTTATATAATTGATAAATTGACCATTGGTGATAGACTGATAGTCTGATAGACTTATAGTATAATCTTTTCAATTATTCGACATGTGTTCCTCATTCATTAATTTGGTGAGTCTTCATTTTGCTGTGATTCACAGTAATTTCACACTAATTCACTGATTCTGTCATCTGTCATTGTGTCTGATTCACAGCAAAATGTGGAAGAGTCCATATTCACAGGCTGTGAATATGGACTCTTCCACATTTTGCTCTTATGGGATGGGTCACTGATGTGGTGGTATGGTAGGCGACTCATCGCTGAATTGCCTCCTTTATATCACATAGTTCTTCTCTTCAATGTTTGGTGGCGCAGTTTAGCTGGTGCGTGTCTAACCAATATTATTAAATTAAGCTTAAAAAAATGTTCATACAAACATTGATTTTATATTCTTACATTACAGATCAATGATGACTTGTCGCGAGGATCAGCTGCACTGGCATGCCGAAGATTTCGTGGAACACATAGCTTTGATAAAATTGCTGGAATATTGGACAGGATCAACTCGGAGCATGGTTTATCTTATAGAAAAGTTGTATCTACAGTCACCGACAATGCATCGAACATGGTGAAATGCTTTAAAGAGTTCGGTGTTCGTGTTCAGAATCGTACTGACGACATTGATGAAGATGATGCAGATGAAGATGATGATGAAAAAGATTCAGATGAAGAGGTTATCATCAGCAACTTTCCTGAACATTCAGGAGAGCATGGAGAGGAGTCAGTGAAACTATCATCCCATATTCGATGTGCCTCCCACACATTGAACTTGGTAGCAACAACTGATGCAGATAAAGGACTGAATTCACCTGGACTAAAGAAGATAAAGCATTCTGCAATGGGAAAATGTTCGGCGCTGTGGAATGCTGCTGGTAAACCCAAGTCAGCAGAAAAAATACAGGAAATAACTGGCGTCCAATTTAGGTACCCATGCGTCACCCGATGGAACTCAATGTACGACTCATTAAGCCAAATATATAAACATAAGAACGACGTGAATGTAGCTCTTGAAGAACTGAATCTACCCATCCTCAAAGACAATGAATTGGAATTTATTTCAGAATATTTGTCTGTTCTAAAACCAATTGCAGCAGCCCTCAACAAATTACAGGCAGAGAAAGAATGCTACTACGGTTGTCTTCTTCCAACAGTCCTAGTGACTCAAGATGCCCTCGCAAGATTGGAGCCTATCCAACCAAACGACCTGCGCTTGAGACACTGCATGCCATTACTGGCAGCAGTCGTCTCTGGCTTCAATGCCAGATTTGGTCATTTTTTGTCGTTGAGCCCCGAGGTAACTGATGCCGTTTTGGCCTCAGTATCTCATCCGTATTTCAAACTTAGATGGATATCATTGTTGCAAGGGCCTAATTTCGGCGATCATGAAGCAATCAAGTCTCAAGTAAAAGACAAGCTGCAAATGGCTGTAAGAAATTGTAATTCTGACAGCAGTGGTAATAGTTCGGTGAACTCAGACTCATCATCTGAAGACGATTTCTTCAGAACTATGGACGGCTCATTCTCTGCTCCTAACAACAAGGAAGACTTGGAAGTCCTCAATTATTTGCAGGACACCAGTAAGGCACTCGACTCTTTAGATAGGTATCCTGCTATAAAGAAGATCTTCAAGAGGTATAACACCACGCTACCTTCCTCTGCACCAGTGGAACGGTTGTTTTCGTTTGCTGGCATGGTTCATAGCCCCAAACGAAGTCGTCTCTCGGATGGTAACTTTGAACAATTGGTTTTGCTGAAAGCAAATGTTTACAGCGGTTGAACATTAAATTAACACTCTTAACTTGCGGTTTTTACCCTTATATTGTCAGTAATTGCGTACTGCAGTAAAACTGTAAAATTAAATTCTATGTAAAAAATGTTTACTTATATATGCTGACCATTCATTGATATGGGTTATGGACCTGGTGAAATGAGAATTGAGAAAAATAGAACTAAAAACTATATGTAGGTCATTTAATAGTTTTTTCTTTGCTGATAAGTTATGATAATACTAAGTTTTAAGTTTACCACCTGAAAAACTGAAAGGGGAATCGTCAATCCCCGTGGTTTAGATCAGGTGACATGGGTAGGATGCGATGCTTGTATTGCCTCAGCCCTCAGGGGAGTATTAGGAGTGATACTTTTCAGGAGTGATTAACAAAATAATTTGTTTTTGTTTACTCTACAAGAGTACAACTTTTTTCAATTCATATAAAAGTGATCTTAAAAAGTGATCTTGAAAAGTGATCTTCAAGATCACGATCTTGATCTGGATCTTCAAGATCACATTTTTCTGGTGATCTGATCTTGATCTTCAAGATCACCAAAGTTGGTGATCTTGCCCATCTCTGCCTACATCTATGTTGTTGATGTAGATTACGAATAGCAATGGGCCTAACACTGAACCCTGAGGGACACCGCTATCTACATCCAACCACCCCGATTCCCTACAATAACAACGACTCTGTTTCCTGGCATGAAGCCATTCCTCTGATCAGTTAGCTACCTGACCGCGTATACCGTGCGCTTTAACCTTCGCAATTAATCTTCTATGCGGAACTGTATCGAACGCTTTTTTAAAGTCTAAATAAATAACGTCAGCCGCTCAATGCCTATCGTATTCGCGCACTATTTCGTTACAAAACCAACAAATTAGTTAAACAAGATTTATGGCGTCGAAACCCATGCTGACTACTATTAATCAAATTGCGACTTTCTAAGTGGTCGACGATACAATCCCTAACTACGGATTCCAAAAGTTTACCGACAATTGACGTTAAGCTAATAGGCCTATAATTGCTAGCTACTGTGCGGTCGCCTTTTTTAAAAATGGGCGTAACGTTAGCTCATTTGAAGAGAGTCAGAGATATGCAAAATCGTCAGTTGAGCGTCCTTTGCGACGAAATGGGACGTTTGGGCGCCACAGTCGGGTACGATTTGGCGCCGTCGTTTGGGCGCGGAGCCGGTTTGGCGCCGACCCCAGGTCTACACTCAGGACTTAACATTTAAAATATATAACCAATTGAAACAATAAAAAATTATAAAGATTTATTTAGAACCATCATTACAATATTTTTATCTGCCCCCTTGACGATTGGTTAGGTTCAGTCATGATATTTTCGTTAAAACTAACAAAAATATCACGACTTAACCTAACCAATCGTCACTTCCCGGTTAGGTCAACTGTACGCCCTTGACGATTGGTTAGGTTAAGTCGTGATATTTTCGTTAGTTTTAACAAAAATATCACGACTTAACCTAACCAATCGTCAAGGGAGCAGATAACGGAAAAGTACCCATATTATATATACACCTTATATTGTTTTGTGTATGTATTCGTCCTTTGCACTGACTCTTTTGCTCGCACCGCCAAAAAAGTAACGAAGGGTCGCGCTTGCTACATTTATCAAACACATACAAACATCCATTATGTGAAAACTTCTGTTTCCCTTTCTTACTTGATATATTTTCAGACATTTATGCTATTAAGGGCAACAACACAACTTATCTGAAAAGACAGACAGCACTTCAGGTTAATAACTAAGTATTACTATTTAATACTTAATACTAATTAACGGCGGCGCCAAACCGGCTCCGCGCCCAAACGGCGGCGCCAAATCGTACCCGACCGCCTTTGCGGAACCCATACTGACGATCTGAAAGAAGATTGTGAGAAGAAAGGCATTTATAAATATTCCTATTAAGGAGAGATTCGAACTTCAGAAAATGCAAGAAATTAAAGCAGTCAGAAGCACAGCTCTTGAGAACAACAGGAGGGACACCATCAGAACCGTACGCCTTCCTAGAATTGATTTCACATGGGGCAGAAAAAAACATCTTTGGAAGAGATTCTAATTTCTGACAATTAAGTCAGAGGGAGGAGGAGATGGAGGAGTAGCACCGGAATCGTCCAGGGTTCAGTTGGACGCAAAAGTTTGAGCGAAGAGTTCAGATTTATCAGGCAATTGAGCCGTCCGGATGCAAAAGAGGAGGGAGAGAAGAAGTAAAGTTGTTGGAGAAGTTCTTGGTTAGGTGCCAGAAAGCGCGAGAAGAATCAGAATTGAATAGGTTTTCAAATTTTTGTTAGATGAAAGAATTTTTGGCGAGTCTAGGAACAGATTTTGCGCGCTTCCGGGCAGAAATATAAGCTCAGTGAAAGTCAGGAGTTGAATGGCGACGGTACCTTTACCTTTTATGTAAATATCTGTTGCGGATAGCATTCGAACAAGCAAAGTTAAACGAAGTTTTTTTTGCATTAGTAATAGAATATGGAATGTACGCCTCCATGCCCGAGAAATCACCTCCGTGATGCGCTCAGCGCACTCGGAGGGGCCCAGGCCACGGAAGCAGTAATCATTCCATGAGAAACTACAGAAATACTGCCTAAGGACCTCCCAAAGAGCGGCGCCAAAGTGCCAAAGGCGTCTCCTTTACAGATGATAGAGGCTTAATCTAATCTACCCTAAACCATTGGACAAAATGTAAAATCTAACGATAAGAAGGCAATGGCAGAGCGTACGATCATACTATATAGATTTACGAACAAGTACATAAAATATAAGCCTATATAGAGATATATAAATCTTCAGATAAAACAAAAAGATCATAAAGAGGTAAATAGCTAGCGTCGATATCGAAAAAGATTCTAAAAAGAGATATTGGAAGACCGAGAAGATTAACTGAAGTTCAACCAAACAGTTCGAGGAAGAAATTAAAATACGTTAATCCTTCGGCTTTGCTGAAAGTTTAATTAAAACTTAAGAGGCAAAGAGGCTTAATTCTGAGAGAAAAGTAACGCCATTATATGCACACAAAAGTACTTTGGGGTAAACGACATCTTAAAAAAAAGTGACCACATTCCAGATCGTGTTTATATCGGAGAAAGCCTAATTTGCTTCCGGTCATGTTTTCCGTTTTCATATACAGTATATACAGTATTATATACCAATAGACCCAAGTTGTTTAGATTCTTTGAAAACAATAAACTAACGTTACGCGTGTATATCTTATGCAAGCAGCAACTCTAATATGTAAAGTGACTATTCCATTTACCCATAATATCTATATATTTACTTTCCCTAAACTAACCTCGAGTAGATCTTCTACTCTATGTCAGTCTACTACTTACCGATGTATCCGTCTATCTATAAGGCTCCTAATACATATATGAACGAGTTCAATGATGAACGTTCCGTACTCACAGAGTCTGGCTTGCTCATCTTCGTTGAGGTTATCAATGCTCTGCGCCAACTCCCCCAGGTGGTAATCGATGTTCATACAGTTAGTCTCCACGGGGGAAATATACGTCGGAACTGAAACATACAGGAGGGGGGGGGGGGGTATTAAAACAAGAAATAGAATGGGGGCATGATAAATGTTTATGAGAAGCATTCACATACACTATATGGAGAGAAATTTAAACCTTGAAAGCCAGTGTGTGGTACTACACACACACACGAATATGACATTTATAGAGTGAATTAAACAATTTATTTTTACTAAACAATACCAAAAATTAACTTCCCTACAATAAAAGACATCATCGAAAGAAAACCAAATGCATTTTTATTGTAATACGCCACGCTACTTTTCTTGGGTTGAGGAAACCCAACAAATTTTTTTTTATATATATAAAACCAAAAAGTAATTAAGAAATGATCTAATTAACTGATTTAAACTTTCATTAATTTGAAATCTAGGTTTTTATTTTGTGTTTATCACTCAAGGTCCAGTAATTCTCGTGTTCACACACACACACACACACACACACCTTCAAGGTTATTTGACAGGGAATATGGAAATGGATAAAAGATAGATTTAAAGCCCTATACAAATATGGCGTCATGGGTGACACACTCCTAACTTTAAACATGGCGTCCTCTGGTTGTTTTGGGGAATTAAAATTCTTGAAATTTTTAAAGTGTGACATCTCATCAGCATCCTTTTAAAGACAATCCCTGAATGATGACGTATCTTATTTTTCTATTATTCTATCATCATCTCTCGCGCACTTTCGGCAAGATTTTCTTCCTTTTATCTTCTTGTTAGTTCATGGCCGGAGATACAGTATGACCTCCTCCCGACTACTTTGAAATACGTTTGCCACGCCCAATAACTTCCCCACATTCAATATCAGCAAATCACACAAAGAGCCATTATGCAAGTTACGTGACTACAAATATTTTCTATTTTAAAACGCCGATATATATATATATATATGCGCCTCGGTGGTGTAGTAGCTGGCGTCGCTAACTACGAATCCATCGCCCCAGGATCGAAACCCGGTGACCGCAGGCGGCTCGCTGCAAAATCCAGCTGTTCATCCTTCCACACACACCCACACAAAAAAGAATTGGTTGGTAGATAAATGGGTACCCTAGGTTGCCGAATGGTTAAGACGCTGGGCTGGTGGTGGGGCTGGTTCGGATTCCACGTTAAACTGTCGGTCTAAGGTGGAGTGACAAGCTTGACCTTCGTCAGAATGAACAATTCGGGAGGAAGCTAAACCAAGGTTAACCAAGATATATATAAACTACTTTTCAGATATTCACCTTCAGTAACCGTCACATTTCCCGGGTTCATGCGGATAGCTCATGAGTTCGACCCGGTCTCAAACGAAAAATGTATGAATTAAAAAATACACGCATATTTTAAGTACTTTCAAACATCTCTCTCTCTCTCTCTCTCTCTCTCTCTCTCTCTCTCTCTCTCTATATATATATATATATATATATATATATATATATATATATATATATATATATAATGTAGGTAATTTGTTGGTGCTTGGTAGAGAGGAAATAGAAAGGCGAAATGTTAAAAAAATCTATACACAAAATAAATGTCGCAAGAAAAGACTTTCCGATGTTTTAAGAAAAAAATATATACAATAAATTTTTAAAAAATTAGAAACAAACTCTGTTCGTCTATTTTGTATATGAAAGTGAAATAAAAAATAATTTAAGTGATTTCAATATATATATATATATATATATATATATATATATATATATATATATAGGGTGTCCCATAAGTCCGGCATCATAGGAGAAATTCATATTTTTCTATTTCTACAAACCATAATTCATATGCTCTGGATGCCAATTTCCCGTCCACCATTCCCTGGTCATTGGATAGGACGTCGAGGGCCTGTGGAATGGCCAGCTAGAAGCCCGGATCTCACGCCACTAGATTTTTATCTCTGGGGCCACTTGAAAGCGCTGGTATACGCAGAGAAAATTAGGAGTGTTGAACATTTGCGGCAGCGCATTATTGGGCCATGTAACACCATTACTCCTGACATCATTCACCGTGTGCTTGCTGACTGGGTATCACGTCTGAATTTGTGTAGTGAAAACAATGGTGGACATATTGAGCACGTTCTGTAAATAAAAGCTTTTGTTTTGCCTTTTTTAATTATTTTTCCTATGATGCCGGACTTATGGGACACCCTGTATATATATATATATATATATATATATATATATATGCACTAGAATCACAAAATAACACGTGACCTTATTAATAAGCAAACAACCACAAGGAAAAGGAAACACAAAGTCCGAGCGCTTTCGTGATATATTCACATTATCAAGGAGGAACAGAAAATAGCTATTTTCTGTTCCTCCTTGATAATGTGAATATATCACGAAAGCGCTCGGACTTTGTGTTTCCTTTTCCTTGTGGTTGTTTGCTTATATATATATATATATAGTTTCCCCAGTCATTTTTTAAGGTGGAGCAACGAGCTTGATCTACGTTAGAATGAACAATTCGGGCGGAAGCAAAAGCAAGGTTAACCGAGGTAAAGCTTAATAATATATTCTTTTTCTCGCAATTATCTTATCTCGACGTAAGTAAATATTATATTTACGAATAAAATAATGCTGAAGGTTTTACCTCTTTAAACCTATCCCCCAGCTTTTCTTCTTCTCCCTCATCCGCCTAAAAAACAAAACAATACGCACAGGCCCCCCCCCGCCAGCCCCACGTGAAACTCCAACTCCTACCGCCATCCCCCAAAAGCAGAACGGAGAAAAAGGGTTTAATGAACGCGGCCTAAACTGTTCACTGGACCCGTCAGTCTTAAAATGTCCATAAAGCGGTTTGCCGTCCACGCAATCTGCTTACATCTTCACTCCCAAACACCTCTTTCAAACACCTCATTTTTATTTATTTGTTTATTAAGGAAGTAATTGTTATTTTGTCCAGGTATATATATATATATATATGCGATGAGTCTCAATTAACAGATTGCCCCAAATATAATCTAATAATTACAATTAAACGGGTAATAAATTAATATAAATTTAAATACATAAAACAAGTACAATTATTATTTATTACGAGCAGGTGTGCTTGCATGCACACAAA